>JBDJHY010165286.1:0-12488 GCA_039654485.1 Withania somnifera | reverse complement strand
ACTTTTTGTATGTATTTTGTATTCTTATTCTTATTCTTTTTCTTTTTCTCTTCTTCTCTTTTTATTTTCTTCTAGTGCTAGTATGACCCATCCCATAATGCTCTGGGATGGGGTCAAACTTTTCTACAGTTGGGATGTAGACGCCATTATAACTCAATTTTTGGGTCATGAAAATTTCTAGATAGGGGAACCTAGTACATGATCATATTCATAAAGAAAGATCTTTTGAGAATCATCCCCTCTATATTTACAATTTGCATATGCCAATAAGGGTCTGTCCTATTTATCTTTGCACTTGACTAAAAACTTTACCTTTTTTCTAGATCTTCTACATTAATTGTGTGTTCAGAAAAATTTAAGGTTGACCCAGAGTTTTAAGACGGATTTTCAATAACGTAAAGGAATTTTTTTTTAGCTTGGTGATTGTTCAATCAGGATAAGGGGAGAAGGTAAGAGGGTTGATGTTACGACCTGGGCTATATATATTAATATGAGTCTTGTTTTACTTGTCTTGATGCATGGATTATATTTTTGATGGCTTCGTACAATTTCGAGATTGTTTGTGATTTTCAGATATCTTAGCATGATTCTCGAGGTTATTTAGCGAAATCTATATAGGCTCTGACTTACTTCTTTTAGAATGAGTAATTAGTAATGTATATACTTGGTAAATTGCAATTTCGTGGCTGGGCTACTAGTTTTGAGCCTGTGCATTTCACGCTTTCTCTGAAAATTAGTTGAGGTTAGGGAGGAGACTATACTAGTTGTTAGAGCTTAGCATCTAGGCCTTGGCTTTATGTTTGTAGCTTAGAGCCCATCTAGAGACTGATTTTTCATGTCACGAGCATGCTTTAATATTTTAAAAGGTAATTGGGATTTTGAAAATATGATAATAGGAAACTTTTTTCTTATCTTCTACATCTATATTCTACAACATCGCTTATGATCATTATGAAGATATTTTCTCACGCCATTGAATCCTATTTTCTCACATCACTGCAATCTCTGGATTATGCCTACGCTGAGTCAATTTGGTTTTACTAATATATGGATTTTCCTCCTTGGCTGGACTTGAGATTTTTCACTGGGATATAGTATACGATCTAACCCCAAGTTTATGCATTTCTTCCTTGATGACTATACCACTATTTTGCTTTTTAGGGGGATTTTATATGTGGGACTAGACCCCTCCACTAACCGTCTGACCTGAGACATTATGCATGATGTATGTTGCATAGATAGGGAATGGGTATACAAGGTAGGAGGGATAAGTATACGGGGAAACCTTCCGTGAGTGCACTCCTGACAGAGTCATGCACCAGGAAGGATGCGTACGGGCATTATTACTTTTCAGCACCCCTTTACATTGCATTCTTCATGCTTGGTTTTACTCTTCGGGCTTATGAGGGAAGTCCTATTGGGTTACTTATATGATGATATGATTTGTTTCTAGCTCGGCTTGTTGTTATTACTTTCCTTACTTTACTTGCGATTTGATTAGTTCATCGATTCTCTTTTATGGTCCTTTGTTGTGCCAATCATGTTGGAGCTCCAGGTATATGTCACGTTGGTCATGATTTGCTTATCACTACGGTCCTGTGTGTTATACCCTGATAATTGACTTTCTTTCATACTTGATAGCTGATGCTGTGGCTATTTCTCTTCTGCTTGCTATTTGATTATGCCTTACCTTGTTTATACTTACTTATACCCAGTCGGTCTATGCTACCTACTGGGTACCCGTTGTTTTTGGTACTCAAGCTACACTTTTGTATTTTTTTTATGGAAATATCGGTACGAGTTTGTAGAGCCGACGCAATCGTGCGAGGTAGTTCAGAGCTGTTTTAGGAGATACGATAAGTAGTTGGCGTTCTTGGTGACTAGATCTTCTTTTATCATATAAGTTTTCCTAGCTTGGATCCTAGATAACTATTTTGGAGTTTTTGCCCCATTATGGCTTGTATTTTTCACTATTCTATATATAGATGCTCGACAACCTCAACACCAGGTTCTGGGGTTTTTACTTTCTTTATGTATTTTGTATTCTACTTTTTCTTCTTCTTCTTCTCCTTTTATTTTCTCTTGGGGCTA
This sequence comes from Withania somnifera, assembly GCA_039654485.1. Taxonomy (NCBI): domain Eukaryota; kingdom Viridiplantae; phylum Streptophyta; class Magnoliopsida; order Solanales; family Solanaceae; genus Withania; species Withania somnifera. The sequence continues at coordinate 10,397 of JBDJHY010165286.1, read as the reverse complement.
GTACTAACCCATCTCTTAATGATTTGAGATGGGATCAGGCTTGTTTACAGGTGGGATGTAGATGCCATCATATCTCAATTTTTGGGTCTGGAAAATTCTAGATAGGGGAACCTGGTACTTGATCATCTTCATTAAGAGAGACCCTTTAAGAATTATCCACCTCTACATTTACTATTTCCACATGCTATTGAGGGTCTGTCCTATTTCTCTTTTCACTTGCCTAAAGATTTTACCTTTTCTTTAGATCTTCTACATTAATAGTGTGTTCAGAAAAATTCAAGGTTGACCTAGAGTTCTAAGAAAGATTTTCGGAAGGTAAAGGAACTTCCTTTTAGTTTGGTGATTCTTCATTCAGGCTAAGGGGATAAGGTAATAGGGTTCATATTAGGACTAGAGAGGGAGTAGAAAAGAATTTTTAAATTAAATATTAGAGAAGAGATGATGGGGATACTAACTAAAATAGCATTGGAGGATATGACTTAGAGGATCTTGGAGGGATATCTTGGTCTAGACATTATCAGAATGGAGAGGATGTTCTTGAAAAGGAGAGAGTTTTAGAGAGAGGAAATGATATTAAAGTCTCTTCTAAAAGACCATTCTTGGGTTTTAAATAAAAGGTAAAAATGAATAAAATAAATGGTTGGGATGTGTTTATATAGAGATAATATGACATGTCCTTTTAGTAAGGAGAGATGAAAATTTAAACACAAAATGGCACATAATATTAATTTATAGGGAGATGCATACATGTCACCCTTTATCAGTTTTAAGAGATTATCTAAGTAAGTCAGTGATGCTAACTAGTAATTAGAGATTAGGTCCCCACTTTGATTTCCTAAGTACATCCTTAAAAACTACATAACGAAAACTTCCCTCTATACTTCTTCTCAAACCATGAAAGTATACCAAAGGTGAGGTACTGAATTAGACATGATGAATCAATACTTCCCTAGATACTTCTTCTCTGAGCAAGCTAGAAAGTAGGAGACTTTATGACAGAGGGTTAGTTTATCTTAAAAAAGCCGAGCTTCAGCCATTTTTGCTCAAGGCCTTATGAAGATCTTAGCTATTTTATTCTCTCTCTTAAAAATCTTTATGTCGATCAATCCTTTTCAACATTATCCCTTATAAATGATTTTTGATGTCAATGTTATCGATCCACTTATGTTGACCAAGACTTTTGTCCATGTTGAGTGCACTAGTGTTTTCATATTAAAGTGGAATACACTTGGTAACAATGCAAAAGTCCTTAAGCTATTACTTTATCCACAAATGTTTTGCACAATAAGAAGCACCGATTACATATTCATCTTCAGTTGTAGAGAGTGCAACAAAGTTTTGCTTTTTGATCCCCTAAGAGAGTGATGTAGACCAATAAAGAGAGCCATTCTTGAGGTACTCTTACTGTCTACCATGAAACCAACATAATCGATAATTGTATAACCAACTAGATCAAAATTGTCAACTGGGATATAGAAAAGAAATAGATAGATATATTTGAGAATCCTTCAAATTGGACATTCTTGGAACCGTGCAAAAATCCACATAGTAAACACTATATCAAGCTCGCAGTCTGTTAAATATAACAGGGACCCATAGGCTCATTCACTGGGGGACCAGGTTCATTCGTGTACAGTAAACATTATATCAAGACCATAGACTATTAAATATAATAGGGACCCAATATCGTTCACTAGGGGACCGGGTTCATTCGTGTACAACTTTTAAGAAGTACCAATACACGTATCAATAGTCTTAGCATCATCCACCTTGAAATCTATCAAAATCTATTTAATATATTTTAGTTGGTTGATCGTGATTCCATTTTAGACATATTTCACTTGCAATATAAGGAAGAATTTCAATTCTCTCATGATACTCATTTCGTACCTACTACCCATAAGCTTGGTAGATTCTTCACATGGTGAATTAAGAGTGGTCACAAAAATGATATCATCTATATGGACTTGGACAATCAATAGATTTCTCCCATTTGTTCTCAAAAAGAGAGTGTTATCAATATTTTCTTTCTTGAACCTATTCTCTATTAGAAACCTTGAGTCCTTCATATATAGCCCTTAATGATTTCATCAACCCATTCCAATTTTTGTCCATTTTTAACTCATAATAAGGGTTGTCAATATCCTCAAAGCCTAGGGGCTACTTTATATACACCTCTTCCTTCAAGTCCATATTCATAAATCCACTCTTCATATCCATCTAAAATATCTTGAATTCCATATATAAAGCAAAGGTAATGAGAATTTTTGATAGCTTCTATTTTGTCAATAGGGGAAAAAGTTTCATCATAGTGTATACCCTCTTCCTGGTTCTAACACTGAACAACTGGTCTATCCTTGTTCCTTAAAATGTTGCCTAGTTTATCCAACTTATTTCTAAACACCCACCTGGTCCCTATGATGGTTATTTCTAAGGGTATAGAAACTAGGAGACACACATTGTTTCTTTCAAATTAATAGAGTTCTTCTTATATAGAATTGGCCCTTTTAGGACCCCTTAAGGCCTTTTAATGTTCTTAGGATCAACCTGAGATACAAAGACTAAAAAGGAATTATATTTATGAAGTTCGAATCTCGTGTGCATACCATGAGGATATAAGGTTGTACAGAGGATGAGATGCCTTACACTACAAGTTGGAAACTCCAACTCTTTAGTGGATTGCTTTTGACTAGGAAAAAGTTTTATGGACCCAATAAAGTTTTGCACAACTAGAAAAACCAATTACATATTCAGCTTTAGTAGTAGCGAGGGCACCAAAGTTTTTCTTTTTGATCCACTAAGAAAGAAATGCGGACCATAAAAAGTGAGCCATTCCTGAGGTACTCTTCCTATCCACCAAGAACCCAACATAATCAGTAATTGTATAAATAATTAGATAAAAATTTTCAACTGGGAGATAGAAAATAAATTGATAGAGATATTTGAGAATCCTCTTAGTAGCCTTCAAATTGGATATTATTGGGATGGTGCACAAATTCGCAAAGTAAACACTATATCAAGCCTACAGTCTATTAAATATAATAAGGACCCATAGGCTCATTCATCCGGGGACCAGGTTCATTCATGTACAACTTTGAAGAAGTACCAGTAGGAGTATCAATAGTCTTAGCATCATCCATATTGAACGCTTTCAAAATCTATTTAATATATTTCTACTAGTTGATCGTGATTCCATTTTAGACCTGTTTCACTTGAAATCTAAGGAAGAAATTCAATTCTCCCATCATACTCATTTCGTAGCTAATACCTATAAGCGTGGAAAATTCTTCACATAGTGAATTAAGAGTGTCCCCAAAAATGATATCATATACATGGACTTGGACAATCAATAGATTTCTCCCTTTTTTTTAATAAAAAAGAGAGTGTTATCAATCTTTCCTTTCTTGAACCTATTCTCTGGTAGAACTTTGAGTCCTTCATACCAAGACCTTGGTGATTATTCAACTCATACAAAGTTTTTTCAAGTTTTAGCACATAATAAGGGTTGTTAATATCCTCAAAGCCTAGGGGATACTTGACATACACCTCTTCCTTCAAGTAACTATTCATAAATGAATTCTTCAATTCCATCTAAAATATCTTGAATTCCATATGTGAAGAAAAAACAATGAGAATTTTTGATAACTTCTATTTAGTCAATAGGGCAAAAGTTTCATCATAATCTATACCTTCTTCCTGTTTATAACGCTGAACAACTAGTCTGACCTTGTTCCTTATAATGCTGCCTAGTTTATCCAACCTATTTCTAAACACCCACCTGGTCCCTATGATGGTTATTTCTAAGGGTATTGAAACGAGGTGCCAAACCTTGTTTCTTTCAAATTAGTTCTTCTTATATAGAATTAACCCTTTCAGGGCCCTTGAAGGTTTTCTTAATGTTATTAGGATTAACCTGAGATACAAACACTAGAAAGGAATTATATATATGGAGTTTGAACCTCGTGTGCATGCCATGAGGACATAACATTATCCAGAGGATGAGATGCCTTACACTACCAGTTTGAAACTCTTGTAGTGGGTTCCTCTTGACTAGGATAAAGTCCATACATAAGTTGTTCTTTAAGTGCTGAATTTGGAGGATTGACTTATAGGATTTCTTCTTGATGTTCAGTTTCCAAGGGAATTTGAGTTATTTAGGTCCTTCGAAATCATTCACTATCTCTACTCTGTATCTGCCGTAATATGCTTAGCCCATTTCCATCATCAAAGGAATCTCTCTGAATTTGCAATTTTTTCCCAACTCAACTTCCTTCAAACTCTTTTTGTTACTGAAATCATCAGACTTGTTAGGACATATTTTTCAACACACTTGAGTGCTTTTTTTAGAAGTCCTATAAGCCTTGAGAGAGAAGCCTAAAAGATTCTTTCATTGCTCTTGGGATCAAAATTTCCCAAGAAATGTTTTCCATTATTCAACAGAAAACATTTACAGTCAATGGCTCACAGGTAACTCAATTTATATTTCTTTTGATTCAATGCCTCATATGGAGTATTCTCTAGTAGAGACCTAATTATGCACCTTTTTATTACATAACGTGTATTGTTCACAACTTCAACCCAGAAACTTTTGGGAAAATTACTATCAATTAACATGCTTCTAGAAATTTCTACTTGTTATGAACTAATTACTCAGGTCATGATGGCACCTAACAAACCCACTTTTATTTAAGCCAACGCATAGCCTAGAATGATCAGTAATGGGGTACAACCACGATAAAGGAACAACCGAGTAAATACAAGAAGAAGGAAAGCAAGAGAAACCAAAATAAGAGAAAAACATGCGATAAATATATATAATGAACACCCTAATCCCAAACCTAGTATTAATAACATAGGATCCACTATACTAACAAAGTACAAAAGGGGTAAAAAACCATATATACATCTAGGTATATAGTAGTTACAAAAATACAAAAGAGGAGAAATAGATAAACTCTGGTTGCCAAGAGTTCACACCACTTCTCGGAGTGCCCTAAAAGTTGTGCATGAGGTTCTGCATCAACAACGATGAATCGTATTAGGATCTGCATTATGAAAGATGCAGAAGTGTAGTTTGAGTACCAAAAACAACGGGTACCACTAAGCATCATAGGATGGCCAGGAGCATATAATATCTAAAATCAATAAGAAGAAAATAAAAAGTAAAAAGTCAAGAAAAGCCATAAGAATCATGAACAAGCATGCTAGCTATAGATAGAGAAAGAATCATAAAGAGTATAAGTAAACAACACTAACTATAGACAATAATAAAGGAGCTCAGACGCAAATATTGGAACATACCTGAGTCCTTGCAATAATATCAAGGTAAGGGAATCAAGAGGAAAGAAAGTGTGCAAGTAACCTCAACAACAAGAACAAGAAAATAAACACTATACATAAAGAAACAACTAGGAGAACCCCACAAGCTAAGGATAATCAAATAAACTATAGGGTACCTACAACTAGTGCATAAATAACATATAATCTACCTATAACCTTAGATAGACGCCATAACCCCAGAAGGTACAATCAAATAAAGAAAAACCTAACTAGCACCTATAAGCATGAAGGGTACAACCAGAAAACAAGGATGCAGTATGAATAATATGATATGTGATATTATATGATCCACTTTTGGCAATCAAAGGTAACAATAGGACCCATGGGAGTCGCAGATTGTATACCTTTCCTTGTCATATACCCCCTGCGACACTCGCAACTTAGATGGACAGGGCCCATAGAGGTCCTAGGTTTTGTACCAACTCTCAGATGCCTCAATACAAAGTTCTGGCCTAGTCGGGATTAACATCATCAAAATGTTAGACCTTATTCCTAGACTCATGCAGGACAAAAGTAGTGAAAATAGTGATATCGGTTGTCCAATCTCATATCAGGTCTAAAATAAGTTAGAAAATCCATTTTTAGCCTTTATTTTTGAATATTTAATTAAAAGCTAATCTTATTCTCTTTTTAGTTAAATAATCCATTAAACAGGCCCTGAGCCATGATAAGTCCAAAATCATGAAAACAGGACCTAGGATTTGACATACCTAAAATTTATGCAATACTAGAAATAAATTCCTATGTTGTATGAATGCAAAATCATAAGGTCTAAAACCAATCAACTATCTTTCTAGAAGCTAAAAAGGTATCGAGAATAACTATATCCACAACCTAGACAGAACCTCATGGGAAGATCCATCAACCAATCTATTCTATGGACAAGAAATATAGTCTAAGGCTACTAACTAACCACCTCTAAGGAAGTAACATCTATTGTGATAACCAAAATAGGGAATCAAAAAGGGTAGAAAGAAAGGAGCGGAAGGGGTAAATAGTAACCAGCCTAGAAAACCCAGACCAAGGAATATCTATTTATCACAATTATACCAAATATATTCTTAGTCTAAAGGTCAGTAAGTTGTAGCTTACCTAGAGTCCAAATGTTATCTTGCAGGTACAACACCCAGCTCAAAAAACTCTAGAAATAATCCAATAAGGCTCCTGCTATCAAAATAATAATCTATGCATCAAAATAAAGAAAATGATGCCACATTGATAGAAATTATGCTGGGTCAAATTCTAGGTACAAAGACGGCTTATGGGAGACACCGAAATAAAAGTTACCATGGGGTCCCAAATGAGGCTGGGGAATGTATGTTCAAAATATGAGCATAATTAGAAAAGAAATAAGGATAAAAAGACCCACATAAAAAGGAAAAGATGAGGAATTTAACTCAATAACAAAGATTTTAGAGATGAAAACTTACAAAATAACAAAGAATTTGATGATCACCACACAACCTCTGGCTCACCCAATCTTAAACAAGCAACTCTTAGCATCCCCAACTTCAAAATCACCAAGAGTTAGAGGGGTGAAAATAGAGGGGATTCACCATGTAAATTCAAGGAATTAGGAGAGGGTACTTACTAATTATCGAAGGGAAGAGGGTCACTAGTACCCAAAATCACCTTGCCTAGCTCAAAGGTACAATCCCCACAAGAATTAAGCTTCTAAAGATCAGATATGGTGGAGAAGAAGTGCCAAAGTGATATGAAATTTCAAAGAAGATAAATATATACTTCTAGGTCACTGGCCTTTGCGAACGCATGCCTGGACCTAGATAGACCTCTGTGAGTGTGGTGACTAACCTTATGCAAATAGAAAAGGATGGTCGATCACCCAAGACCCTCCTTCATGAATGAAACAGGACGGTCATCAGGGTGAAGGGAAAGCCCGCCCTGACCCCCACAGATGTGGCCAACTTCTATGAATGCGAAGAAGGTTTGGTGGTTGCACCAGGTGCTCTGCATCAATAGTTTTTAACCAACAATAACCACACCTGACAGGATCTCAAAATCCATTTGAACTATGATGAATATAATTTGAATATGCTAAAAGCTTGGAAACAACATTCCTGACTCAACAAAATTGAAAAAATAACTATCCGATGTCATTTTTCTAAAATGTTAATCAAAGTCAACACCCTCAAAAAACCAAAAAGCTCATCGAGAGCCCAAAATGGGCTCAACTGCCTCGAGAACCAAAACAACAACATACCTAGCCTAAACTTTATATTCTAGAGCTGATGGAACCATGAAATGTTTGATTTGAAGCTCTTATCATTAAAAGTTGACCAAAGTTAAACTTTTAAACCCTAACTAGATATTAAATTATCTAATAGCATAAATCAACACCAAAAGCTTCAGGACTAGAGGAAAGGGTCCACCTAGACCAAAATACATGTTTCAAAGCTAAAAATACTTTGATAATTCAATTTTGAGAGCATCTTCCAGGAATGTTGACTAAAGGTAATGATTTCCTAAATTAAAGCTCTAACATAGGTAAAAAACTCTTAAATCCAATAAAAATGCAAGGGAATTGAACCACCATCCCTATAAAGTCATAATGACCTAGGGCAGCTATAGAAAAACTCTAAAATATAAGGGAAGTGCAATTATACAAAAATATATGGAAGGGTCATTACATTATCCATTTCTAAAAAGGACCTTCATCATCAAAGTCAAAATAAGGTAAGTACATAAAGTCATGAATAACTGAGCATGCTAGGACTGTACATCACTCTTGGTCTCCTAAATATCCTCGTTGATCAGGTGGTGCCTTCACTAATCCTTCACTGTACGAATCTCCCTAACCCCTTGCCTCCTAACATCTCTGCTTAAACTAGGTGTTGACTCCTAAAAAAATCAATATCTCATCCAACTCAACTAAATACCATCAGAGAACATGAGACTTATCTGGAATATAGTACCATAATATTGATACATGGAAAACTAGATGGATAGCAAAAAAATCTAGAGACGAAGCTAACCGATAATCAATATCACCCACTTACTGAAGAAACTCAAATGGACTAGTATCCCTAGGGCTAAGATTGCCCCTCCTACCGCACCTTATCATAATCTTCAGGGGTGAAACTCAAAAAAACACACGATCACCAACATCAAACTCCAAGGCACAAAGCCTATGGTCCGTGTATATCTTCTGCCTATTTTGTGTTTCTCGAAGTCTATCTCAAATCCCCAAAACTTACCAAAAGAATCACATAAAAAAGTCAGTACTCTGTAATTTAACCTTAAATCCATCAAACCAACCTACTGGTAATCTACACTGCCTCCCATACAAAGCCACCACAGGCGCTATTTGAATACTCAGGTGGTATCTATTATTATTTGTAACTTTACCAAATCCACATACCGATCCCATAAACCTCAAATGTTAAGAACACAGGATCATAACATGTCCTCTGGGACCTAAATAGTCCTCTTAGAGTGCCCATTAGTCTAAGGGTGAAATATTAAGCTAAGCTAAACCCCTTTACCCATCTCTTTCAAAATATTACTCCAAACTGAAAAGTAAACTAAGTACTATGGTCTTATATGATGGAAATTAGAACTCCATGTAAATTTACCACCTCACATAGGTAAATTTGAACCAACCTCCCTACACTATAGGAAGAATTAATTAGTAAGAAGTGTGAAGACTTAGTCAACATTTAAAAATAACCCACATCAAATAAAAATCCTATAAAGTGCATGGATACCTACTATAAAGTCAATGGTCACCCGTACCTACTTCCATTCAGAAAAGGGTAGTCTCTACATTAGTCCATCAGGTCTCATGTGCTTGAAATTAATCTACTAATAGTTTAAGCAATGAGATGGAAACTCCACTATATCCCACTTTATACTGATCCACTAATAAAGCTATCGTAAGTCTCTATACATCTTATCTGTACTTGGATGAGTGGAATATCTAGAATAGTGGGTCTCTCACAGAACTAACTAAATAAAATCCAAACTATTGAAACACAAATATGGCCCTCAAATCTCAAAACTCAATCTCATTCTAAGGTATCCAAACACTTGATAATAAATCCCACACAATCACTGTTCCTTAAACTATCACTACCAAATATGTTCTAACAAGGTAGAGTGAAATATTTTCTTGGTTGTTAACCAATTGTAATGACCCTCATAGTCATTTATGATAAATACGTGATATTTTCTATTGTAGAGTGCTTCAATAGTTGCCCAAGTTATTTATGACTTGCTAGGACCAGTAGTTTGGATCCTTGGGGACTCGGTTGAGAAATATATCAAATTGCCTGTTTTAGAGCTTAAAACTACGTACTCATTGACCAAAGTCGAATTTCCTTCAAGACGAGCTCAAAATTAAATTTTGACAGTTCCTTAGCTCCGGAATGCCAAACAAAGTCGGGTTTGACCTTAAGGTTGTGTTTTGGAGTTTTCATTTGCAATTTATGTCCATTTGTGGAATTTAGTTAAGCTTAAGGCCTAAAGTGGAGCTTGGGGTAGTGTTTTGGTGTTTGGATGTCAGATCATAATTCTGACACTTTTTTTAGCTCTAAAATGGTGAATTTAGACTAGTAAGAGTGTTGGTTTTTCTGTTCGTGAGCTCTTTGTAGTTTTGAGTACCATTTTGGAGTAGTGTGATTTCGGCTATTTTTGGTTTGTGAGGTCATTTCACTTAAATGACCTCAGATGTCTATTTTGACGATTCCATTGGATTTGAAATGTCATTAACAGGCTATTTTCATATGTGTTTTATTGAAATTGGACTCGAAAAAACTCATTCTAGACCCCTCAGAGTTCTTGAATTGAGTTGATGTAAAAGTGTAGGCACAGACCGCCCCTGCGAAGGGGAAGTCACACCTGCGATGGTCTTCCCTACGACTAAGGGGTCTCCCTAGTGAGATTTTACCCAGCAGCCAATGCTCCGCCCCTGTAACATTCACCTTTGCGCCTAAATTTTTCCCCAGCGAGAATTGTAGTAAGTTTAATTCGTAAAATTTCATGGGTTCTTCCATTAATGAACCCCAATTGATGAAATTGATAAAATCATGTGATAATCC
>JBDJHY010165276.1:0-10553 GCA_039654485.1 Withania somnifera | reverse complement strand
GAAGGGTAGTACCGGGTGCATGGCATGCAACCATGTCTAAAACTAGTGAAAAAAACCAATTATGGTATTAGTATTATACAGTAAATCCCCTTTTATTTTATTTTATCCATTTCATTCATTATTATATGAAAATTGGCCTCTAATTCCAAATAGTGCTAGAAAACAGTGATAATAGGCCCCCATCCCTAATTGCACTCTCAGACAATAAACCTCACGGTGCTTACGTTGCATGAATGCACCAATACAAGAAATATCTACAGCTAACTTATACCCTACAAAAGCTCAACTAAGCTACAGCTAGCAACACAAGACAACAACAAAAACTCAAGGGCAAAACCCAAAAAACAACCCATACGGCAACATTCTACTACTTCCAGAGTCACCCTACAACCATCGCAAGACCAATGCTAGGTTAAAGGTATTGTGTTACACCAAGTTTTGTTAGAAAGAAAAGGATGAAGTAGAATAGAAAAAGATGTCAAGGATCAGAGAATCAACCTAGTAATCGCAAATCACAGATGCTATTTTGTGCAATTATATAATCTATGTCCCCAGAGTAAGCTCAAGGAGCCTACTTGTCATGTTGTGAATATCGCAGTAAAGTATACAGAGATCATCTCTTCTGATGTCGCATTCTATGGCACAACCTTAAAACTAATGGAATACTTAATCTACATGTCAAGATGAGTCCAAAGATACAAATTATACTAAATTCTAGACTGGGATAAAAATAGGACCACTAACAGGACCCAGAAATAAACTTCAACCGAAAGTTCTCGGCATCACTAGAAAGTCGTGCTCCAAAAATAAGCATGATCCAAGTAAAGTAACGGCCTTGAAATGCCTGTAGAAAAAAAAGAACAATATGTAAAACTTTACACATTTACGATGAATACTATGAAGAATTATATACCAAGGTAAAGGCGTACACTTAATTACGAAGTATGATACCACCCAAAGCCCCAGAAAATGATCGCCAACAAACTAAAATAGGAGAAATCTCAAGGAATTACAAAGCTTGATCAAAAGGATTTAATGGGGGAGATCACCATTTTTATGAAAATTAAAGGAAGGTAATCTTACACTATTTTAATTGAAATTGAAGGAAGCTAAGCTTACCAAAAACAAGGATGGAGTAAAGAAACTAGATGATTCAAATTCTTCATGCTTAATATGAATATTATTAGTTAAGTTTGATGTAGAGGGAAAGTTTAGATTCAGAATTTAGAGGGAAAATGTCTAAAAATTAAGGTTTAAGAAATATATAGTCCTGGCAGTTGTTCAGCACGATCGCACTAAAGGGGAGCCATTGTACAAAATAGTGACTTGGCATAGAAGTGTGATTGCACTAAGATGAAGAGATCGCATCACATAAGCTTCCAAGAAACTAGTAATGTCGACTCTATAGGAGGGTGATCACACTCAAGGAGGGCTTGGGGAAATAGCACCATTAGCATTGAGGGTGTGCGATTGCGCTAGTAGGGTGGGATGGCACTTAGAGCTATTGGCTCTACTGGAGCACGATTGTGCTGAATGGAGGGACTTCTATTTAGATCCATTAGTGTTGACTGGAATGATCGTGCCAAGAACTAAGATAGTCAACCTAGTTTTGTAATGCACCAGAAAACAGTAACACTTGAGATTCGAAATAGAGTCTTCGGGCCCACCCAAACCTGACATGCGCAAATAAATAGTGACAACACATCTAAAATGACATTATGGACTCAATAAGGTAATTTGAATTACAACAGGAGGTCATTCCGGAGAAATATTATCCAAGTCACACTTAGGCCAAAAATGCCTAAAATCCTTAAACTACTCTAGATCACACCATATACCTTGAGAAATGAAGAAGAACTCTCCCTAACCCAAACATGGCATAATGGAGCTAATGGAACAGTCAGATTTCTGATTGGATGCTTCGCTTATCAAACTTTGACCAAAGTCAAACATTCAACTGTTGGCCAACAAATATATCAACAAAGGGGATAAACTTGTATCGAAAGCTCCCGGGCCTGGATTAAGGGTCCACCTAGACCAAACTCCACTTTACTGAGCTAACGAAACTATTAGAATTTTATTATGAATTCATGTTGAAGGAATGAGTACCTAAGTCCAGGCTCAAAAATAGGGAAATTGAGATAAATCTTAACTGAACCTCCAGGGATTCAGACTACCAATCCCATTTCATTATTGCATCAATTACTAAAAAGGGACTTTTGTATGAAAATATCTAGAATAGGCAGGAAAAGAGGAGAGGGAAGCTACTTAAAGGCTCGAATAACTATGGATATTATTTTTGCATTTTATTCTCAAATTCCCATGTGGCCTCCTTGACTGAATGATGCCTCCACTTAACTTAGTCACTGGTATCTCCATGGATCTCAACCTCCTAAAATCTCTTGCTAATATGGCAATCGGCTCCTCAATATAATACTAACTTTAATCCAAATTAACCAAATTCGAAAAGAGCAAATGAGATTCATTTGAAATAGTGTCGTAACATCAAAACATAAAACATTAGAATAATAGATAAATACATAGGGGCAAGGCTAGAAGCTAGGCAACATCATCAAATCACTCTTAAATCTGAAATGTCCTAATATACTTAGGGATAAGCTTGCCTCTCCTACCGAACCTCTTAACATTATGGATCAAAGATACCCACATAAACACTCAATCACCAACCCCAAATACTAAGGCAGGAAGTCTATAGTCTGCATATCACTTCTGTCTACTCTACACTTCCTGAAGCCTATCTTGAACCATCCGAACCCAGTGAAGATAATCATTTAACAAGGATGCACCCTAAACCTTGTCCTCAAAATCGTCAAACAAACCAATAGGCGACCTGCACTACGTACCATACAATGCCTCGAATGGTACCATATAGATATTGGAGTTATAAATGTTATTATATGCAAACTATAATAAGGCCACATATTGATCCTATGCACCTCAAAAATCAAATACACAAGCCCTCAGTATATTTCCTTGAGAACCTAACTAGTCCTATCGGACTGACTTTCAGTGTGTGGGTGACACGTTGTACTCAACTGAACTTCTATACCCATCCCCCACTGAATAGTCCTCTAGAACTGCAAGGTGAACTGTGTGCCTAGACCCAATATAATAGACACTGGATCCCATACAACTAAAACACCTCCTGAAGATATATATAAGATAACCACTCTACACAATAGGAAGAATGGATAGGGATGAATTATGCTAACTTAGTCAGCCTATACATGATAACCTAAATGGAGTCATAACCTCTAGATGTACTCGGCAAACCCGAATTGAAGTCCATTGTCACCACTCCCAATTCCAGGTTGTAATGGGGATTCTCTTCATCAAGTCACCTAGATGTCGATGCTTGAACTTAACCTGCTAGAAGTTTAAACACAGAGAAACATACTCTACAATATCGCTCTTACACCTACTCAACCAATATTATTAATGCAGATCATAATACATCTTAGCTTCACCTAGATAAACAGAGTATATGAAGTTGTGAGTCTTACACCATATCAACTAAATCAGCCCATTGACCCATGGCATGCAAATTGGCCATTATATTACAAAACCCTATCTATATCAATAAAATCCCTATCGATTGCACCAGCCAATACCTGATCATGAAGGGAAACCAAATTTTGACCCTTAAATTACCACTATCGAAACTTATCCAATAAGGAAAATTGAGCCTCAGTATAGCCAAAACCCTCTTGGAGTCAGTAAAATCCTATATAACTAATCAATTATTGAAAAAAAAAGATGTCTAAGGCCAACGGTCTCTCTGAATATGACAAGGCTTATATCTACCCATACTGAATGCCTTCCATCTTAAGGCATCCACTACCATGTTTTCCTTTCCCAAATAGTATAAAGTGGTAATGCCATAGTCCTTTAGCAGCTAAATCCACCTCTACTTCTTAGAATTGATCTCCCGCTAGATAAAAATGTACTGAAGGATATGATGGTCAGTAAATATCTCACATGGAACTTCATACAAATAATGCCTCCAGATCTTGGGTGCAAATACCATAGCCTCCAACTCCAAGTCGTGAGTAGGTTCTTTATGCTTAAGAACCTTCATCTACCTTGACACATACATAATAACTCAGCCCTACTGCATTAGAACACACCCTAAACCAACACTAGAAGCATCACAGTAAACCAAAAAGATTTGACCCTTAATCGGCAAAGTCAGAACTAGCACTGAAGTCAAAAAATCCTTGATCTTCAAAAAGCTATACTCACACTCCTTAGACCACCGAAAAGGAATATATTTCCTAGTTAGTCTAGTTAATGGTGCAGCTATTAAAGAAAACCCCTCAACAAACCATATGTAGTAGCCTACTAACCTAACAAAGCTCAAAACCTCACTCACTACATTAGTCTATTCCAATCACTCACTACCTGGATCTTCTTTGGGTCAACCATAATCTAATCCTTAGACACCACATGTCCTAGGAATGTTATTGACTCCAACCATAACTCTCACTTAGAGAACTTTGTATAAAGATGATGTTATCTCAAAGTATGGAGTACCAATCTCAAATATTTCTCATTCTCTTCCCTACTCTACAAGTATACCAAGATATCTTAAATGAAAATAATAACAAACGAGTCCAAATAAGTCTTATGCACCCTGTGCATCAATTTCATAAACTCTATTGGGGCATTGGTCGGCCCAAAAGACATGACGAGGAACTCATAATGTCTATATCGAGTCCTAAATGCTATCTTCGACATGTCCTCTTCTAGAATCCTCACCTGGTGATATCTTGACCTTAAAAAAATCTTAGAAAATACTACTAAGCCCTGAAGCTGGTCGAACAAATCATTAATCCTCAGCATCGGATACTTATTATTAACATCCACCTTATTAAGTTGTCGACAATCCATACACATTTGCACTGTACCATCTTTTTTCTTTACAAAAGAAATTGAAGCACCCTACGGAGAAAAACTCAAATGAATAAACCCCTTATCTAAAAGATCTTAGAGCTTGACTTTTATCTCCCTCAACTTGGTAGGATCCATATGGTACGGAGTAATCAAAATAGGCTTTATGCCCATTTCTAACTCGATGAAAAATTCAATGTCCCATTTATTTTGAAGGCTAGGTAGGTAGATCAGAAACACATCCAATAACTCAAAATGATAGGCACGAACTCATGAGTAGGAGTGTCAGATCGAACATCTTAAACATAATTTAAATAAGCTAGACATAATCTTTCAAATAATCTCTAGGACCGAATGTTAAAGATGATCCCTATCGGTGTACAACTAGTAGAACACTGCCACATCTGGGATACACCAAGGATGCATAAAGTATTGATCTTGGCATAGCAATCTAAAACTGCATGGTGAGGGGATAGCTATTCCATATCCAGTATAATATCAAAGTCTACCATATCTAGCAATAACAGATCATGGCAATTATCTAACCCATCAACAGAAACCATACAGGACCTCAATACCTGATCCATTGTAAAGAGTCTCCTACCGAGGTAGTGAAAGATACAGGAACATATAACAGCTCACTAGCTAACCCCAGGAAAGGTGTAAAGTAGGAGGAAAATAACAATAAGTGGAAATAGGGTCAAAGAGGGTTGAAGCTGATATAGAACAAACAGAAAGCATACTTGTGATCACAACATCTTAGGCCTCCATATATGGCCTACCATTTATAACATATATCTAAAATCCATCGCCTGACCAACCACTATTGTGACCACCGCCCCTACCTTACAATCCTCCACCATGGGAACCACCACCTTTTGTCCTCTTTCTAATTGGTCATGGAACTAACCTTAAATGCTGGACAGACTGGGTAGAGAGATTAATTAAACCCCATTGAGGGAACTCTTTATAATAATGACCAACTATAAAACACTTAAAACATAGTCCTGATGTCCCACTCTAATCAGAACCAAGTTTAGAACTTGAATGACCACCATGACTGAAAGACCCAGAAACTCAAGAAGACTACCCTAAAAGTGGTGCACTAAAACCCTGAGACACTGGCTCTGAGACCTGAAGAGATTTCTATACCAGCCTATCAAATTGGCCCTTAGAGAATTTTTGCTAACCGTGGCCCCAATAATAGGACCTATAACAACCACCCTACTACCTCTGCCTCTTCTCGCTGCATTAACGCGACTCGCGAAAGAGGACTCCATATACTGAGCATGGTCAGCCACAGCCTAGAATGAATAACCGTATGAACCAATAAGGTAATTTCCTCGAGGAGTCTATCTCTCACTCCATAAGCAAAATATTTGAACCCTCTATGTCTTTCTAGACATGAACTCAGCACCATAAATTGAAAACTAATGAAGTCGGGCCTTATACTCAAAAATTGACATCGAGCCCTTCTGAAGATGCCTAAACTCCTCTATCAGTCGATCTCTCTCATCTCGAGACACAAACTTCCTCAGAAAGATCAAATAAAACTTTTCCCAAGTTAGTAAAGGTGATGTCGCTGTTCTGCATGTTATCAAATCTCTCCCCCACTCCTTTGTTGTACCACACATAATTAAGGTGGTGTATACAACTCAATGGAACTCAAGAATATCGAGGTCCCTCAACCCCTCCGCATACTTAACCAAGAACTCATGCGCACTCTCCCCTAAAACTCCAGTAAATTACAGGGGATCCAATCAGAGAAAGAAAATCTGGAGCTAAACCTCTGAACCTATCATAGTTTTATGTGGTGCCACAATAGGAGAAACAACTGGGATAGGTAGCACCTGAGTAGGGATAAGGGTTGTTGGCTGAATTGGGGGTGGAGCCATTATGGTAGGATGCATTCCAGAACTAGTAGCACCTAAGTCTACCCCCTACGAGGACATATTTGCTTCATCCATTTAGATGACCTCCAAATACACTAAGTAACTAATAAAATATAGGTTGAACATCTTGAGTGGGCACTGGAGATGGTTCTAGGGATGAAGAAGGTGCTATAGGAACAATTGAGGTATTTGGAGTTTGAACTCAAATTGTAACCCCTGGAGGTGAAGAAGTTTAGCCTTTTTGCTAAGTCCCGAGCCACTAGGTTTGAGGATTCACCTTCATCTACTGGAGTAGACCGCGTGTGTACCATATATGGAAGAATAAAGACATCAAATGATATTTCTAAGGGATTTTCTAGGAAAACACACGACATAGGATCCAAAAATACATTCAAGTTCTTATATCCACCATAGAATCCTGAAGATAGGTTACGGATATGTCGACATTGATCTGCAGGACTCTACTAGATATTGGCTTTGTACACTAACACCAGTCAAAACCTAGGCTCTAATGTCAATCTGTTATGACTTGATTTCACAGATGATGATGGCACTATCAACCAGTAGGAGAACCAATCCTCTATCGCAGAGCCGAAGCAACAGGTTACTGTATAAAGTATGGTACAAAAAATGCAATAAATAAGGGTAAAGAGAAAGTAGATAAGGTGATAGAAGACAAATAACATAACAGAATCAACAAACCTCCTAGGACCTGGTATTAGTGTATACATACCAATAATGGTACTAAGTATAAAGGTACATGTCAACAAATATAACGCTTGTGAAAGAGAGAAAATACATAGTCTCTGAGATATAGGACACCACTGGACATACTAAGCTTACCCTAAATCTCCAAAAGAAACAGCTACAAAGAGGAACGAATAACAGCTAAATCTGTGGCAAGTGATAGTACTTGGATCTGCACTAGGGGACATAAGTGCAGTCTAAGCACAAGTTATTGAAGCAAGAAGTACCCAGTAGGCTTTGACGTCCCACTATGAAAATACCAAATATGATCACAGTAAATAATAGAAATAGAAGAAAAGTAGGTCACATAAGTGAGTAATACAGCACAGGAAGCTAGCATATACAGAGGAAGTAAGAAAGCTTACAGTGTATAAATAATGCCAGCTATGCCATGAAGTAGGAAATCAGGTAAGATTAAAAGAACATACCAGGTATTCTATTAATACAAAAATAATAACAGTAAAATAAAAAAATATAAATAGAAAAGGACTAGGGGAAATCGATGGTGTACCGATAAACACAAGATATGAGAAAAAGATATAGTAAGTAGAAACATGCATAGATAAGCCCACAAGGTAATTTTGATCAATAAGTAAAAGTCTAAAACTCACACTAGAAGTATTTAAAGCCATAAAGGTAGATAAACCCTTCCAAGATCCCATAAGAATAGAAGTACAAAAAAGTCACACTCACCCTTTCAGCATCCCATACTACCAGAGAGTACATATAGAAAATAACGGCAATAAGGTAAGCATTGACACCATGATGCACAGTTCCTATATATGATCCTCCTCTGGTACACGAGGGACTATGTAATGACCCTCATGGTCATTTATGATAAATACACGATGTCTTGCATCTTAGAGCATTTTAGAAGTTGTCCCAAGTTATTTATGACTTGCTGGGACCGATAGTTTGGATCCCTGGTGACTCGGTTGAGAAATATCTCAAATTCCTTATTTTAGAGCCTAAAGTTAAGTATTTGTTGACCAAAGTCAACTTTCCTTCAAGATGACCTCGGAATTAAATTCTGACAGTTCCATTAGCTCCATAATGCTAAACAAAGTCAAGTTTGACCTTAAGTTTGTATTTTGGAGGCTTCATTTGCAAGTTATGCTAATTTGTGGAAATTATTTAAGTTTTAGCCTAAAAGCGGAGTTTGTGTGGAAACTCGATGTTCAGAGTGTCGGATTGTAATTTTGATGCTTCTAGCAGGTCTAGAATGATGAATTCAGGCTAGGAGATGTGTTGGTTTGATTTTCTGGCGTGCTGTTGTGAATTTGGGTGTTGGTGGAGAATTGCTCATATTGGTGCAGTTGGTTTTCTGGTGGAGTCTGGGCTTTCTGGGTTTCTGGATGTAAATGACCTCCTATGTTGTTTTCATTGATTCTATTGAGTCCAAAATATATTTTCCACTCAGAAAACATATAAGGTTTGTTAAATTTGATCTTTGTTTCAATGTTGTAGCTCAATTGAAAAATCTGCATCTTTCTGCAGAATTTTGTTCTATCTCAGCAATTTTGCCCCATACCGGCATACCGGTGTGCTTTCCAGGTGTTTTGTTCTATCTCAATGTTTTGGTAGGACATACCAGTATGTGTAGATAGGTAGGCTATTAGGCACCCCTGCTCGGCTCCGGACACTGTAGTCCGGCATCCCGGGTGGCCAGTTCGGCAGCCGGACTGATTGTTTTGTACCCGTGCACTAGGACACAGGACGCTGAATCTCCTTACTCCTCTCCCTTCTTCTAGACTTCTCTTTTCCTTGTCTCTCCTCCTTGACTCCGGTACCCGTCAGTCCGGCAGCCGGTAAGCTATCCCGACAGTCCGGTAGCCGGTAAGCCATCTCGGCACCTCGGATGCCCTCATGAGGCGAACACATCGCCGGACTCGCCTCGTTGTCCTCTTTCTTCTCCTCCTAGTCGCCATATAGCACGCTTTGGCTTGGTTGGAGACCTTCCTCCAGATTAACCGATTCCCATACTTAGTCTATTTCTGCTTTCTTCAGAATTTTCAGTATTGAGCCCAAAGACCCTCTTGGGCCTTGACTCACCCAATAACACTTTATTAAAGGGTGTAATGCACCCCTTTCTTCTCACTTCAGCCAAAATATTTTCCCCAAATCAGTTGCGATCGTGCAAAGGGTCTTTCCTATTAGCTTTGCAAGATCTATCAATTCCAGAATCAGTGTCCTGCATTCTTCTTCACCTTGGGTAAGTTTCCTTCTTCTCTCTCCTAGAACTTCTTAATTTCCACCATTAGTGGTTTCAAAGCTTTGGATATGAGGAAACCGTGTTTTCATACTTATATATATATATATATATATATTCTTGGGATTCTTCTTGTATTTTTGTATATATTTTTCATAATAACAATTATACTCCGTTGATTCCATCTGAAATTCGTAAAGAAAAGGGGAGCCTTTAACCCCTTTTTGAGCATTTCTTTGCGGCTATTTTGAAGCCCTTCCCGAGCTCGAATTGTGCTCAAATTTTAACCATGAGTTCCTGGAAGTGTTGGGAATGTCGTGGTGAATTTTATTTTCAGTTTCAGCAAGCGAGCCCCGCAGAACCATTTTAGGCCTGTTTGGGGCTCGATTTTGGGCTCGGTCCAGATTTTAGAATAAGTTGTGTTGTTAGACTCGTATTAACATATAGAATTTATTGGCGTAAGTTTCAGATCAATTGGAGATTGTTTGATATCATTCGGAGTGCAATTTGTTCAGTTTCGCAAGCTTTGTCGTTGGATGACAGGTAGGTCTTCATGGGCTAATCCTAGGTTTACAGCTTTACTAGTTGTACTGAATAGTTTCTTTGGGATGGGTAGCTAGGTTGGATAGTATCGTCGTGCCTTCATTTCATCTGTTGATTGTTGATATGGTTATGTTGATACATGTTTGATACAGGACCGAGACTTAGTAGTTATTTAGTTGCCTGTGCAGGGCATAGGTTGTGATTACAGCATGATATTTACATGAAATATGCTTATATATTACTGCTTCTCT
>JBDJHY010165265.1:0-12489 GCA_039654485.1 Withania somnifera | reverse complement strand
AAAATATTTTCAGTATTTTGGGGAATTAATGGAGGAAAACTCCCTTTTCATGGAATTTTAAGGGAAAGAATTACTTACCAAATAAGAGTGAAGTGAGGGCAACCTTGAACAAATTCGCCAACAAGTCCTTGATGGAATCCCAACACAAATCGCACTAAAAGAAGGAGAGAAATGAAGAAGAGAGTGAAGGAGGAAATGGGGCAATGAAGACTGAAAATGCCTATCTAAAGGGCCAGTGACCGATTTATCGGTCAATAGTGTAGATAAATCGGCATCCCTTTATATTTGGTAAACCCTGCAGGTTTCGATTTATCGTATGAAAATACCGATAAATCAGTACCATCCCAGAATTTGGACACCCTGGTAGGTGATCATTTATCGGTCAGAAGCACAACACTAGAAAAACAGCTGGACATAACGTTGTTTTGTCCAGTACTTTGTTTATCGTTAGAGATGGCATGCTGGGCAACATTTCCTGATGGAGCATTATAGTTATCACCTGAAATAAGGGAGAGCGAAGAAATAGAGAAACCATGGATGAACTCGTGATTCAGAAACAAGCTATGGAGTTCCGCGAATGAAACCGACTCGGGTCTTACCGATAAAGTAGTGACAATGTCATTAAAATCAGGAAGCAATCCTATAAGCACATAAATGTTAAAATTTGAAGCATTCAATGTCCTTCCTGCTGCTGCCAACTCATCAGATAATAATTTTGCTTTTTGGAGAAATTGGGTGACAGGAGGTTATCTTGTTTGAGATTTTCCAACCGCATATGAAGGTTAAGAACCCAAGTGTTGGAAGAAGAAAGAGCGGCCTCCAAGGCATTCCAAATTTACTTGTTTGAGATTTTGCAACTGCATATGAAGGTTAAGAACCCAAGTGTTGGAAGAAGAAGAAAAAGCGGCCTCCAAGGCATCCCAAATTTACTTGGGAGTTATTTAGGCCGATAACTACGAGTATGGTTTCTTCGGACTAAGAGGATATGGAAGATTCATGATGATTTGATCCTCCTGAATCGAAGCAGCACACTCAGGATTAGAATTAATAGTGGTGGAACCTTCAACAGGGATAGTAGCAGGAATACATAGCCTAGATCCATCCATTTCATGAAGATTTTGACATCTCAGGAAAGACAATGCATTATCTAGAATAAGTAATTTCTGGAAGTAAGCTTAATTGAGATAAAGTGGTGAGCATAATTTAGAGGATTAGACGAATGAGAAGAAGAAATGATAGATGTTGGTGGAGAGGCAAGGTTAGAGGGGATAAAGTTGTGGAAGAACCAGAATCGACTTATGGTACCATGCTACGTTACAAATTATAGTATGGAACGACTTGTCTATCTTATTCTTTTAGATATATGTTTACATCAAAAATATAGAGCACAAAGTTGGAAGTTTAACACAAAAAAATATAGAGCACAAAGTTGGAAGTTTAACACAAACTCAACTACCAGCTAATAGATACTTAAGAGTTCTAGATATCTTCTAACTTCTAGAAGTTGGTGGCTTATTCCTGGACATTGGACAATAGAGTCGGTCCAATATAATATAACTAATTTCGATCAACGTGCTTCACATGTTGTCCCCTGTTAACCTTAATCATTCTAAAAAATATTGGATAGTTATTAATAACCATATGAATTTGTTTTATGATATACAAAAATATACTTCCAGCGGTGACATTAGATCTTGACTCAATTTGGGTTCTAACTCATGGCCCTAACTCTAAATATGATTCGAGATCTTGATCTAACATAGAATTTGAATTTGTACCTTGATTTTTGGCCCAATTTAAAATTCTGAAGTTCCACGTTGGACTCTCGATTTAGAATCAAACTCAAGGTCCTAGATCTAGAATCCAACTTTGACATGGAATCTGTTTCTGGACTCTACCTCGATCTCTAAACTTACTGATCGGAGATCCTATTTTGGGACCCGACTAAAGATTCAACTCTCGATTTTTACCCTACCATTTTTCTTAAATTTGAAAAAAAATTAGGTATATTTATAAAATATTTTTCAAACACATTTAAGCCAACCAAATAAAAAAATAATAGTTTCCTAAAGTATTTTCCTTCTTAGCAAGTACCCCTTAAATGGTGAATGTAATTTGGAATTAAGCTTTATCAGATTCAACCAACCTTCTTAAATTTGTCATTGTAGTTTAAGATTTTTAATTACTTAATTTAAATTAATTTCATGTAAAACCATTTTGTATTGTATCATCAATGTTGATAATATTTCGTCGATTTTTTTTTTCGGAAGTCAATTTGACTAATATTCAATGTTAAATTAGATTAGATTAATTTAATATTCTAAAATTAAAATTTAAATATTCAAAAACTATATAAAAAGTACTATAGGTTGCAAATTCTTTTCTTTTCAATACTATTAAAATATTGGTCAAAATTTGTAGTACAATTGTGATTCTAGAAAAAGAAACTAGGACAACTAAAAGGAAACAAAGAATGTATTAAATAAGTTTTACAACACCATTGATAGAAAACTTAAAACTTCAAAAATAATTCACAGAACTCCTCAACAAAAAATAAAGATAATTCAAATTTTTAAAAAGAGGAGGAGATCAATTTGGTAATAATGTTAATAGTAACAAACGTTCAATAGAAATTAATACCTCACTTTATCTACCCCTAAATTAAATGACCGGCTCAAAGTTATATCTTGTCATCCTTTTTTCTTTTACTTTTCTTTCAAGGATGATGATTGACTTTAGGAAGAAAGATGATAAACCCTTTTTATATTGAAGCACATTTTAGTTAGTTCAATAGAAATAGGATTAGTTTAAGTTTCTCGTTAATTAATATTGGATTATCCATAACTATGTTCTTAGAGTTTTACTTTGAATTGGAATGAACTACAAATAATAATATTGCCTAGTGTTGTTAGGATTTAGGTTATTAGTTGAATTTGAAGAACTAGATGTTGTTAGAGAAAATTTGAAAGTAAAAAGGTATAAAAGTCTTTCAATATTTTAAGAATATTTTGATTAATTAACATTATTATTTATGCTTTTATAATAATATAGATAGATATACATATAAATACAGATAAAAAGTTCCACACCTAAAGTGAATTTAAAGAAAAGCCGAATCAAATAAGAAATTGAAAGTGGGTGAATCTTTTTTGTATAGTCACCAAAAAACTAGGACTTTTAATATAGTTCAAATAAAAATAAATTTTAAATGAAAAATTCTAATCAATTTTAAATAACTAAATGCTAGGAATTCTTAAACTTAACAAATAAATAAAGAGTCAATTAATAGCAGTACTTTGATTAATTTTAATGTCCCAGTATTAGGATAACAATTAAATGAAAATATCACAAAAATAAATTACTTAAACAAAATAATGATATTTACATAATTACTTTCGCTTTCCCTCAACCCCCCACCCCCTCCGCCCCCCCAAAAAAAAGAAAAAGAAAATTATACTACATTACTTAGTTTTTATTAATATACACGTTTATATAACTTTATACATATTTATAAAATTTTATATATTTTTATAAATTATACATAAATTTATAAACTTTTATAAGCATTTCAAAAGTGTTGATGACTATTTTTAGGCTTTTATACGAACTCATATAAAAAAATTTAATATTATTAATATATTTTATACATAATTATACGATATATATGTATTTAAAAAAAAAAATTAACATGTGACCAATAAAGCCAAATAGAAAATAAATGGAAAGACAAAACAGAAACTTCTAGGCTCAAAAAAAAAAAAAGTGGACCAGCTTCTCTGAGGTAGACATCGCCGAAAATCAGGTGCTTTCCACAGTGTAAAGCAAAACAAAGGGGAAAAAAAAATAGAAGAAGAGAAGAAATTGCCTGTATCGGAGTTTCAATGTTGCCGAATAGGATGAACATGACTTGGGCCAGTGTAATTTTTTTACATTTTGGAATATTATCCCATAATTAACTGACAGTTATGTGATGAAAATAATAAATGATATTTTTATATATTGTAGAGTGATTCAATGAAGAACAACCAATTAGCGTTCGTATGCTGCACTTGTGTAATCACATCAATAAGTGACCAGTTGGATACATTTTTTGTCTATAAGTAATATGATCTTTCTTTTTCTTTTGCCAAATTTCATTAAAATATATATAATTAGATAATTTATTAAATTTATTAAAACAGCTACGGAGAAAGTTTACAAAAATATAAATAACAATTATTTTGAAAATTATAATGATCTTTTCGTTATTTTTATGTTATCGCGTTTTTCTTGCATCTTAGAATTTTCATGTAGCGGCCCCAAGTCATTTATGACTTGTCTGTCGGTGGTTCGATTCTCGGGTCGTTCGTTTGGTTGTTATGTGTGTTCCTTATGTTAGAGCCTTAACTTTTGATATCGTTGATTCTGTACAATATTTTTTGAAAACAAACTCGAAATTAAATTTCGACAGTTCTGTTAGCTCTGAATGTGAGTTTTGGTCTAGACAAACTCTTGTTTTGTGTTTGGAAGCTTTTGTTGTGATTTTATCTCGTTTGGTGTCTTGGAGTTTAAATATTTGACTTCAGTCAACTTTTGATGATCGCAGCCTTGGACTGAAAATATGACTGCGCTATCAACTCTGAAATGTCGAGTTTAGGTTAGGTGAGTTAGTTCGGATCTCGGGCTTGCCAGGCTCATTTTGAGTACTCGTTTTAAATCTTGAAAATTTAAGTCGAGGATTGATTTTCATTAATATTTTATCAAAATAATCTTGGATCGAAAATTCTTCTGTGTCGTTTAGTTTGAAATATCATTTCCACTTAGGTAGCATATTTGGTTTGTGTTCATCGAGTTCCGAATGCAATTTGAGCACTCTTTTTTATATTATTTTTGAAAGGTTGTAAGATTTGCAGATCGCTGTAAAATTCTTCAAATGCAAATTGGGGTCTTCACTTGCTACCCCTCCAAATAACTCTTTCATTATCAAAAGTTGGATGATGGTGCTAGTGATATTAAATTTGCTAACCGGTGCTAACGGAGGTAGAATGATTGCCCCTATTGCATCGGCCCTTAATGGCTTCCTCATCATTATTCTTATAGACCTCATTATTCCTCAAAGGCTGAGGTTTAGGAGGTGCATCTAGATGGTTCCCTCTCGGCGACTCATTTAAAGAAAGTTGCTCGGGCTCAGGTAGCTGTGCATTATCTTGCCTATTCATCTTTCAAGATTTTCGATTGATTTCTGTATTAAATGCAAATAACGGTATACCCTAGCTTCGGGCATTTGGAATGCACTACCTGTACCCTGTTATAAACAAAAACAACAAAGAAAAGTGAAAACTAGAAATAAGACTAAATGACTAATATTATACTTAGCTTTTACTGATAACCGTATTCCACGGCAGGTACACAAAAATTTGATAAAGGTCAAATTACACCTCCTAAAAAAGTATAAATAGTTGTTGGTCAAATATAAAATCCAACTAGGTCGGGGTCGATCCCACAAGGAGTATGATATTGTGTTTAGGCCCAGTACCAATATTTAGTCACTCAGTTGTTATTTCCGTAAGACATAAAAAGTAAATAGGGGGATTAGTTCGTAAACGAGTGTTCTTTGTAATTGGATGTAAATATCAATTGACGTAAGTTATAAAAGGAATAGAAGTGATGATAAAACCTAGGATAATGTTTCAGCAAACCTTCAGTTTATAAACATTAATGGTCTTATGATCTTTCCTAAGTGCAGAGTTATTTATAGTGACAGTGTTATTTATCTACATGTTTTCAACCTATAATCTATGTAAATCTCTTTTACACCATGGTCAAACTATAAAAGAGTGCTTTGTCTCCATCATAATAATTCAAGATGATTACCCTTATTACTGCAATAATCATTAGACGAAGGTTACGCCCCGAATTTCTTAGCATAATATCATCTCCTAGTTTTAACCATAAAGTTAGTACTAGTTAAACCTAGATATGTTCTAGTGTTTGAAAGCACTACAAATCCATTAAATTGTAGAGAATATGTGTTCATACACTTTTAGATGTAAGAACCATAATAGAATTACAACCCTAGTTTTATTTCACCCATGGATCCCACAACCCAAGATTTGTGGTGTATCTACTCATGATTGTTAAAACACAACAATAATAATAAAATGTAATAGGCGTCAAATCAAGTAAATAGTCTTTAAATTTATTGCAATTATTAATCACAGATCATAAACTATCACAAACTCTCACAATTGAGTTCTTGTGGAAGAGAATAGTAAAACAATGGTAGTCTCCAAAGTTAGGTCAAAACAAGTTGGGTAAAGATAACAATAATGAAGAATGTTTTCAAAATAACCTAATATAGCTATTTATAGTACATGGGTACAAGTGTAATATCTAAAACTTGGAATAAATTATTGCTTAACTTTGGGCAGAACCTTGGGCAAACTGTCTGTTACCGTAAGAACTGCCTGATCTTCCATCTGTGTCTTCTCTTATCTAGTGGGTTTTAGTTTAGACGGATCCCAGTTGGATGATCCATCTAGGCTTGGATGGATCCCAGTGTGTATCTCTTATGAAGGGCTTAGTGAGGTTTACTAGGCGAGACAAGCTTAGTCCCCGATTTATTTTCCTTTTTAAGGTCCTTAAGTGTATCGATAGTATTGCCTGTAAGCTAGCCTTGCCTCGTATGTTTTCAGCGGTGCATCTGGGGTTTCATGGTTAGATGTTGAGGCGATATATTCTTGATAATTCTCTTATTCTTTGGTGTAATTTAGTTCAGGCTGATGAGGGTTTTTTGGTTGTTGCGGAGCCTGTATTTGTTTTGGCTATAGAGGTAAGAAAGTCGAGATCTCATTAGATTTTGATGTTTAAAGTGCAGTAGCAAGATCTTCCCATGAAGAAGGACATTTGGAAAATCGTAAGTGATTTGATGTCTTGGTATCTATATCTGTTTGAGCTTCATGTATTGCCTTGTTCTAACTTTTGAGTATAGCGACCATAAGTCATTTGATACTTTTAGGGACTGATATTTTGGTTCCCAGGTTGTTCTTTTGGTTTTTATGTCTATTTCTCTTTTTTATAGCTTTAGTATTGAAATCATTAACTTTTGTCAATATTTTGTGTAAATAATCTCGAAATTGAATTTTGGTAGTTCCATTAGCTCTAAAATGTATAACTTAGTCTAGTTGGGATGTCCTTTGGAGTTCGGAAGCTTTGATTTTGAATCTTTTTTAATGTGTACTTTTTATAAGCTTAAGCTTGCCATGTTAGAGCTTGGAGGGTCATTTTGTGATCGGTGCCTCGGATTGAAAATATGATTGTTCCATCAACTAAAGAATGTCAAGTTTGGTCAAGTTTAGTTGTTCTTTCAGTTTCTGGACAATCGATCCCATTTAAAGTACTTGGTTAGGAAGTTGGCTAATTTGGCAAAGTATTGACTTTGGTCAACATTTCATCGAAACAACCTCGGATCAAAGAATTTTCTAAGTCGTTGAGTTTGTAATGTCATTTAGATGTATTTTTCATATTTGGTTTGTGTTCACTCGACTCCGTATACATTCTAAGAATAATTTTGGAGGACATGTAGCCTATGTTTACGAGGCTTATTTGGGGAATAAATATGATAGATAGACATCCATGGGTTGGGATTTTTAAGCTAGTGTCGTGATCCTTGTCAGCTTTTTTGGTCCACTCCGTACATTATTTAGTATTATTTTCATGATTATGGTGAACTTGTGACCCTGAGTGGTCTTTTCATTATTCTGGGACATAAATGGTGGGTTATACGGGAAATAACCTTGAGTCCTAGATATTCGACTAGATTGG
Organism: Withania somnifera; assembly: GCA_039654485.1. Lineage (NCBI taxonomy): Eukaryota > Viridiplantae > Streptophyta > Magnoliopsida > Solanales > Solanaceae > Withania > Withania somnifera. Next base: position 4,686 of record JBDJHY010165265.1, on the reverse strand, counting down.
TTACGCATGTTGTAGATCTTAGCCTTGGCAGGGCCGACAGGACTGATTGTGAAAATATCTGTGCTTGAGCATATCATCATAAAAACTTATTTTACTGTATTGGTTTCCACTTTTTTATGGCGAAAGGCCTGATATTACTTAATTCAAAACCTTATATGGCCTTATAGGCTATTTTTCTGGATTTTGAGATTTATAAAGAAGATTTGAGATACTTTACTAGTTTCGTTGATAAATGAGCTAAGTATGGAAAATTATTATTTTGAGACATGATTAGACTCGATAAAGGCCGAGCATTATGCATTGATTTATTGTGATGATTTAGAATCGATATTATAATTCATTAATGATTTATGCCATTACTCCAAACTTGGGGACTCTCATGCATCCATTGAGATGAGATTGATTTATTCCTTGGGACTTTGGGACTCCCATGCATCCGTATATATAAGGTTAATGTATTCATCCTAACTTGGGGACTTCCATTCATCCATTGATATGATATTGACGTATTCCTCCAAACTTGGGGACTCACATACATTTGTATAGATGAGGTTGATATATCCCTCTAAACTTGGGGACTCTCATGCATCCGTTGAAATGATATTGATGTATTATTCTAGACTTGGGAACTCTCATTCATCTATTAGTATTGAGATGATATTGATTAAGTTATGACCCACTTGCACCATCATTATTTCCATTTATGTCTTTGTTACTTTTCGCCCTTGTTTTCTTTTATGTACCTTCTGGTAGTATGGGTGGCTGGGGGTGAGCTTTACTTGTTTTCTTGATTGTGTATCTCGGTAGTATAGGACATCATAGAGATCTTCTTCTAGTTAGTATCATTCTGTAGACAATTAGCTGTAAGGTTTACTTGTTAGATTACTTGTCATGTTTTCCCACTTAGTGACATGCTTACTGCTAGTATTCTTCCCTTTCTTTTATTTGAGGTTACTGGTGTACTTCCATATCTATTATTTGACTTATTTCCTTGTGATTTGAGCATGGATTCGGGTACGTTCTCTCTTATATTTTCCTGAATCTTCCTTGTAGTGGCCAGACTTAGGATATTTATCTGTCTTATCTTATTAGCTAGCCTCCTAATATGCTCTATATGTTGATTCTCTATGATTTTTTCCTTCTTATATATTTATTTATTTCCTTTATGTGTAATATTTTCCTAATAAGTTAGAGCCTATTGTTACTCGTTGTTTTGGTACTCATACTACACTTATGCATCTTTTTGGTGCAAATCCTAGAATAGGTGTTCAACATTGACTCTGTCCTGGCCTTGATATCCAGTTGATGAGGTAGAGGACCTCTCCTGACATTTAGAGTGGATCTTTTAACTTTCTTATAATCTAGTATTCTGTTACTGTATCGAGAAAGACATTGTATTTTCCACTTCAAACTTTGTGTTTGTATCTCTAGTGGCTCATGTACTTGGATGTCAGGTTTTGGGGTTTTTATTTAACTTATTATAGACTTTTACTTATCCTTAACCTTTATTATCTCCTATCTTCTGTATTTAATTTATCATTCATTCTTTACATGTCGTTGGGGGGTTCTCCTACGATGGGATATATTCGCCTTCATGTCTTGAGAAATCGGGTTGTGATACCATACCATGGAATATCTTTATTACGAGTTGCATCAAAGTAGTGATAAATGGCCCTGTCATCAGGGAGTTTATAATGTGTCCTATTCAAGGAGCCAAGGTTATTCACAGCAGTAGTCTTCGTAGGGCCAATCTAGCAGTCTAGTACAGGCTTCTCTTCAGATCTCAAAGCAAGTTCCACAGGGTTTTAGTGCACCATCTTCCAAGAAGTCTTCTAGGGGTTCTAGGTATTCAGTTTTTGGTGTTTAGTCAAGTCCAGATCATGGTTCTCGATAGATTAGGCCGTCAGGGATAGGCTTTGTGTATGGTATTATAGGCTATTATACTAGAGATTGTCCGTTGAGGGGTGTGCTTAAGATACTGCCTCAGATAGTCCATCCATTGAGTTTAGTGCCACCATCAGGTAAAAGTAGGCATTAGTGGAGGTGCCTGTGGTAGTGTTCGATGAGGTGGGTCAGTGGTTGCAGTAGTGGTTGGTTCGATGGTGGTCACCAGTTTTATGCTTACTTGGTAAGCTGAAGGTAAAGGCCTTGGGTGGTTTTATCATAGATACGATTTTTGTTTGTCATAGATCAGCCACAAACATATTTTATCCTAGTTCTACTTGTTCTTACATTACTTCCTATTTTGTGTATTGTTTAGGGGTAGATAGTGAGCTTTGATCTGTGTTTTGTTAGTTGCTACCCCAATAGGAGACTCTTTAGTAGTGGATCAGGTTTTGAGGTTGTGTTTGATTGTTGTTAGAGGTTTTGATACTTGGACTGACTTGTTACTATTAGGTATGGTAGATTTTGATATTATACAGGGCATGGACTGGTTATCCCCTCTCAGTGCAGTCTTGGATTGCTATACCAAGACTGTTACCTAATCCGTGCATAGTATATTCCCAGTGATGTGGTATGGTTCTATTATTCATGCACCAACAGGGAATATCTCCTGCCTTTAGGCTAGGAGATTAGTGGAGATAAAGATGCCTGGCTTACGTAGCTTACGAGCGTGAAATTCAAGTCAACACTCCCACTTCCAAGTCTGTGTTGATATTTCTGAGGTTTTAAATGTCTTTCTGACAAACCTATCTTGATATGCACATGTGCGTGATATTGACTTTGCTATTGAGTTGGATCTAGTCATCGGGCCTATCTCGATTACTCCTTATTATATAGCTCCTTCAGAGTTAAGGAAACTGAAGGTAATCTGCTAGATAAGGGGGTTATTCATTCGAGTGTTTCCCTGTGTGGCTCTCTGATGTTATATGTTAAGATGGGTTAATTCGGATGTGTATAGCCTATCGGTAGTTTAATAAGATGACAGTTAAGAACAGGTTTTTGATGTCGAGGATTGATGATTTATTCAATTAGCCTTAGGGTGTGACCATTGTTTTCTAAGATTTATCTGAGGTTAGGGTATCATCAGTTGGGGATTCGGGCAGAGGATATTCTAAAGACAATATTTAGGATTCTCTACGGCCATTATGAGTTCTTTTTCATGTCTTTTGGGATGACCAATGGCCCTGTAGCCTTTATGAACTTTATGCACATGGTTCTCAATCCCTACTTGGACTCATTCGTGATTGTATGTATTGATGATATTCTGTTAAACTCAAAGAGTAGAGTGGACCATGAGCAGCATTTGAGGATTGTGCTCCATACTTTGATAGAGAATTGGCTTAATGTCAAGTTCTATAAATGCGAGTTTTGGTTGGAAACTTCAGGATTCCTTGAGCACGTGGTTTCTAAGGATAGGAATATGGTGGACCCATCAAAGATTCAAGCAGTTCCTGATTAGTGAGGGTGGTGTCTCTTTTTGAGGTTCGGAGCTTTTTTTGGTTAGTTAGTTACTACAAATTGTTTACTGAGGGAATTTCATCGATGGTAGCTCTATTTACTAGACTGACTAGAAAGGATGTTCCTTTTTTAGTGGTCTGAGGAGTGTGAGGTAAACTTATTAGGGATTAAGGATTTTTTAACTTCAGTGTGGTATTAATGTTATCGATTGAGGGCCAGAGCTTTTTATATATTGTGATGCTTTGGGTATTGTTTTAGGGTGTGTTTTGATGTAGCAGGGTCATTTTATTGTGTATGCATCAAGTCAAATGAAGTTTCATGAGCATAATTACCCCATTCATGACTTGGATTTGGCGGTAGTGGTATTCATGCTCAAGATTTAAAGGAATTATTTTTATGGAGTTTCGTGTGAGGTAATGCTGACCATTGTATCCTTCAGTACATTATGAGCCAGTGGGATCTCAATCCGAGGAAGTGGAGCTACTAGATGACTATGATATTACCCTTCTGTATTATCCAATCAAGGCAAATATGGTAGTAGATGCCTTGAGCCAGAAGGCGGTCAATATGGGTAACTTGGCAGCATTTTTAGTTTTGAAGAGATTGTTGGCCATAGACATTCAGTCTTTGGCTAAGAAGTTGATTAGGTTGGACTAAATGAACTCCAGGAGGAGTTTAGCCTTTGTTGAGGCTCGAACTTCATTACTTGATCAGATTCGGTGAAGGTAATTCAAACATTAAGACTTGAGTACTCTCCGCGATAAGGTGTTAGCCGGTGAGGCCGGTAGGCTTCGGTTGATCCTGATGGAGTTTTTAGGTATGGTGGTTGTATTTTTGTACTGTGGGTTGATGGTTTAGTTTAGTTTATTCTGTGTTAGGATCACGTCTTTAGTTATTCGATTCACCCAGGTGCAGCTAAGATGTACTATGATTTGTGCTAGTTATATTGGTGGAGCGGGATGAAGAGGGATATTTTAGAGTATGTCTCGGTGTTTCAACTGCCAAAAGATTAAGTTCGATCACCATACGCTAAGTGGTTTGATACAAAGACTTCTAATTCTAACTTAAAAGTAAGAGCGCGTACTTTTAGAGGTCGTGACTCTATTTGGGTTATCATTGAAAGGCTTAGCAAGTCAGTGCACTTTATCCTAGTTCATTCATTTGACAATGCAAAGAGGTTATCTGATGTGTCTCTTTAGGAGGTGGTTCAATTACATGGCATTCTAGTATCCATTATCTCTAATCATGGAAAATAATTTACCTCCCAGTTTTAGAGGAATATTT
>JBDJHY010165264.1:0-22212 GCA_039654485.1 Withania somnifera | reverse complement strand
TTGAAAGCCTTGTCACTTGATTCTAACCAAACCCACTTAACGTTCTTCTTCAACAAAGTAGTCAATGAGGCGGCTTTCTCAAAATAACAAGCAATGAACTTCCGGTATTAGTTTGCTAGTCCAAAAAATGATCTTAACTCCTTGATACCACTTGGTTCCTGCAAATCGACAATAGTCTGCACCTTTTTCGAATCCATCCACACCCGATTTTTACTAACCAAGTAACCCAAAAATTTGATATCACATCTAGAAAACTAGCATTTTTCCATCTCGATAAAGATTTAAAATTCTTTAAGTCTATGCAACATCTTTCGCAAATGCAACAAGTGATCCTCTAAGTTTCTACTATAAATTATTATGTCATCTAAGTAAATAACTACAAAATCATTAAGGTACCTGTTTTATTAGCTTTTTTCTTTTCGTTGCCTCGTTACTTTAAAAATATGAAAATGGGTGGGATGCTAAAAGGAGCGTTATTCATTCTCAACCATATTTTAGAAGAGATAGTGATTTATTTAAAAAAATAAAATTATGCAAGTAAATCTAAAGTACACTATGGTCATCTATTTTTGCTGGATTTTTTTTTTGGAAAATGCGAAATAGGATAACTAAGAAAAATTATAGAATCTCCACTTAATTAAATTAAGAAATTTTATTGGTGGTAATGCTAGATTTGAAAAACGGTAACAAATTTAAGGTTAAAAAAGATAGAAAGATTTTAGGAATCTTTGGGACATCCATAATTGTGTTGTACCTTTTTTAAAACTAACTGTGAAAGTGTCTTAATGCTTAAAATATTGTAGCCTTATGTTAATAGAACTTGTGCCAAAACTTGTCTAATTCAGAACGATTTGAAAGGGCACGTTTCATTTAGAAACTAATTAATAACAACCCATTACTACTATTTTTTTGATGTAATTGTGCAAACCTTTATGCTGAATATTATCTTAATATATAATAAAACTTTAATGAGAAAACTAGTAAGGGTAAGTTTCAAGCTTTGAAATCTGTTTGCGTCCTATAGATTGCCTATCGCAGTATTCCTTTGTTGAGTAAAAGATTCTTTTTATATACTTACCATTTTTACACATTGAATAAAATTATGAGGTCTTTTCTTGTATTGGATCCATATCGATTCTATACAAATAAAATAAATGAATAAAAAAATCAACTAGGAGAGAGAAGGAAAGAACTCCTTTGTGGATTTGGGCTTTGACCAGACCATAAATTCCAGCAAAGATGGGTCGTATCCATATAGCCATAGAAACAGGCCGATGAACCTAGAAGGCAGGACATGTAAAAAGTTAACTGTCAAATTAAAATAAATAAAGGGATAAAAGGGCCATAAATCTAATCAGTAACATATGAAAAACAAGGCACACAATTCAAAGAAAGCCCAATACAGAAAGCAACACATATAGGGCAAGAATATCAAATCATGGCTAAGCCCAATGAACAAATATAAAATAGGTCATACATTATTATGAATAGGCCTGCTGAGTAGAGATATAAAAAAAAACCAAGATGCAATTAACATGGGTCATTGAGACATGTGTAGCCCAAATGGGAAGTTAGGCATCTAATTACTCAATGAAAAAAAAACACCAAAGGCCACTTCTAAAACAAAAACACTTTGAGAAGAAAGTCACAATGCACATTGTCAGATAGACATTTGTTTATTAGGAAATAGACTATAGAAGTTTCAATATTTAAACAGTTTTAGGTGATATGCAAGGAGATCCATAACAAAGATTACAAGAGGTAAAGATTGAGAATGATCATGCAACCGATGCAAGTTTCTCATCAAGAGATTACACAGGATACAATAAACATATTAAATGGGCATGCCATATGTATAGAGATAACATATAAGATACACTACCCAACACACACTAGTAAAGTTTCAAACATGCCACAACTGTGGAAAAACTTTAATACTATTCAAGAACTTCAATGTATATCTGGACATAACAACAACTTATCACTATTCTTAGGAAACTGAACAAACACCTAAGAAGTCATATAGGTACTTCAGTGAATATACTATCAAGAAATAGTTAATTTAAATGTAGAGAATATGCAGGAAACTGGTCACCTAATTCAAGCATTTTGTTCAACAAGACGACACCTTTCCAGCAAGCTTTATTTCTGGAAATAATGCAAGCAAGATTCAATGTAAATGTGAACATAATTATGCTTATTCCATATGGAATTCTGAATATGTTATTCATTTCATTATTCACATAATCATACATAAACTTAGCTCAATATACTCATCCGTACAATTTAGCTCATAAGTAGACATATAGTTGAATCACACTTACAGAAACAAGATTAGTACCATCTACCATGTTGCAGAGTTTACATATAAGATTTAGATCTCTAAGATTACAGGTATATAAAACACTTTCAGTCATTACCAATTGTTATGCTAGTCCTCACCTCTTAGAATTCTAACTTTAATTATCTCATGCATACATGGTTCAAAATTCACAGGCATGGGAAAATAACACACTCTGAAGCACCATAAATCAAAATAAGACAAAGCATGGGAACATTTAATAAGTAGCTAGGTCAGTTTTACAAACACATGAGTACCAGGCTTTAATCACACTAGTATGTCTGACACGTATCTAAGAATAGGTGTAATAGAATAGAGCAGGTTTCCACAGGGAATCAAATATTAAAGATAGGTATAGTTGCTATCAAGTACTTGACCAGTTTATCTAGGTCTTATGTGAGAGAGCTTACGAACCGAAGGCATATTTTAGCATAAGTGGTGTAAGAACTTATTCATGAAGAAAACACATAAAGAAGTCAATGATATTCAACACTTGGACTCATGTAACATACTTGCATACATCTTGATATTAAAGGCATGCTGGTTTGAGCTTTTCACACAGGGAAATAGATTTCACATAGACTTACAATAATCAGATGCTTATCAGGGGTATTAATAGTATTTAAAATAATCAACACAAGTTATGGAAATACACAATAACAATTCAGTCTAGTACTGGTGAATATACATTTCTTTTTAGAGATTAAGGAGGTAACTTAATGAACATGCTAAAATGTATCAGTTTCAGAAAGGGAGTATACTGGAAGGATTTCATTTAGCATAATAAGTTGCGGTCTCATTTAAAATAAATAAGAGGCAGAAACTTTAGTCAGATACACAAACATACAGTATTTAGGGATCCGTTTGCTCATCATAGGCTGGTTTTAGGCATTCAAACAGTTTTTACAAAGGACTATGTTATCCAAGTTTAAATGCATGTGAATACACATACATGTCAGGTACCTGAACAGGTTAACACATGTGATCAGAATTTCATGTAGGGTTGCAGGCAACAAGTAACTTGAATAATATAAGGCAACCAGACTTAGCCTAGTTCAAATAGAACAATCAATGTTAAAGAAAGTTTTAAGAGATAGGAAGGTCCATGCCCAATGTACACTTATTCTAAACAAAGAAAATAAAATCATACATTTTAAAATAGTCTTTAACAAATACCCACTCCCTAATTGGATCATAAGAGGGGTACTAAATCAGAAAACTGTTGCAACACAGGGCAATAGACATCATGCTATTCATGCATTGATCAATCCAATCATGAAAAACCAAAATCTATTCAAACATTTCAGATTAAGTAACCTATTTCAAGTTTTAAGTAGATGCACAATATGGGAAATCACTTAAGTGATCATTAGGAAAGTTAGAAACCAACTAACTAGTTTCAATATGTAAGACAGAGGTGCACCCATCATTCCATTATATATCATACAACAAAGCATGGATCTAATGTGTTAAACCCCAAATCAACATAAGACACATAGTCTAAACATGGAAAGTGATGTCTATATAAAACTAGTTCACATTATAAGAGACAAAAATGCTATCAGGGGACCTGTTATGCCTTTTACAGAACCACATAAATTAAAAGAATATGATTGCATATAGTTAAACAAGCTTAGCATACCCAGTTTTGCACTACAAGGTTCATGCATGCTATTTAGAAGTCTGTATTGTAAACAACTCTAGTAGTTTAATATAATTCCAATAACCAATACTGGATAGTACTAGACAAGTAGTTTACTAGACCACATAAAACTGGGAGACAAGTGCAAAATAAGTCATCATAATACATTATTCATCTCAATATTAATATAAAATAAATATTTATTGAGAGAAAATAGTTCTTAAAAACAGTGTAACAAGGAATTAGATGCCTAATATCTCTCATCCCTTAGAGAATAAGCCCTTGGATTCCTAGGAGGTAGTTTGAACCCCATGTATAAGTCTTCTACTTACCTTGTACTCACATGGTTCCTTATGCAAAGGTGAAAGAGGTATGAGGTTAACAAGACTATGCAAACTGTTTACTTCTAATTAAAAACTTTTTAGACCAAAATTACTCAACATAGATAGCATCACCTAGTACACAACCAAATCATATAGGACTGATTTAAAACAAGAGATTATCGGGTGGGCTTAGGGAGTTTAATATTGACTTATCGGTGTCAAGGAGGCTATTTAAAACCAACTTGGAAGAAAGGATGTCATGGTGTTAGGATCATCTCCTCTACCCTTTGAATTATTTAGGAGACCTTTATATCTTGTTTTCCATAGTAAAGACGCTATTTTATTTAACAGAGTTATGGAAAAACAAGACATGGATGGAAAAATAGTTTCACATAGTGATTTTATTTAGGTTGAACAACAAGGTCATATAATTTACACCAAAATAGTAGGTTGGTCTCACTATACTAGTCATAGATTTTAGCAACACACGTCCCTAGAAAGATAGTCACAAAGGACATAACCATAAACTGGACATAACAATTATACACTTATCATCAAGACACTAGGCTAGCCTTAATATATTAGAATAGATTTTGAACAACATGTCTCACTAAGAAATAGTCATAGATTATTTAACAACAACCATAAGAAACCAATAATCACATATCATATAACAATAAGCAGGAATAAGAAGGCGGTCGCAACAAACACCTACACAAAACTAAAATCAATTCATATATCCTTTATATACCAAATTTGGAGCCAAATTACTGAAGACAATACTCAACAATAGATGCAATTTCCCATTATCATAGTAAATTCTTAGGAAAAACATATTGAACTAAGTATACAAAATCAACTCCCATAAAATAAGTTAGCTTAGGGACAAATATAAGTAACTAATACTGCAAGATTGAAGATGCACATGTTTAGGGCAGGAATCAAAGCCAAAGGGACTGTGAAGCAACCTAAAACACCTTAAAACTATGGGAAAACAGGAAAAACAAACTCTCCAGCCTCTAGACCTTAAATGAGTATAAAAAGGCCCTCTAGAGAAATACAAAGGGATTAAGGCTCACTCTTATTTTACCTTAGCTTAGGGCATTTTAAGATAAAATTCTTCATGTTTTCAGGTCTAATTGAAGTAGTGCTGGATAAGAAATGAAACTACACTAATTACCAGAAAAACCTAGGTAAAATTGTAAGGTATTAGGCTTGTTTCTACAACATAAGCCTAAGAAATATATATATATATATATATATATATATATATGAAACCTCTAGCGAAAAAACTATCTCAAAAACCTAAATCAAAACCTTCGTCCTCTTTTCTCTCAAAACCAGAATCATTCTCAACCAATCCTCCATAAAAGGTAAAGAGGGGAAGAGTTTATATAGGGGGAAAACTTGATCAACAAGTCGATTTGGAAGGGAAAACAAACCATAGAAAACCTGAAAGTGAAATCACACCGTCAAAATCAAATTCCTAAATAAGAAAACCTTAAATCAATTAGTGTTTTTCCAAATTTGAAATTCAACTAGGGGGAATATAGACCAATCATTAGCCTCCAAGGATGTACGAAGTAGTACAAGAAGGGAAGCGAGTTAATATACCTTAATATAGAGGATCTGTACCTCATAGGGTGCAAGGAAGACAGTACAACGACAGAAAATACTTGGCTAACATTGAGCCACAATGGCATAAGACGATGAGGCAAGAAAATTCTTAAAGCTCCGAGAATCATCGAGGAAAAAGGAAGGGAGTTTAAAGGCGTATCCAAATAGGAGATCGGAGAAAGAGGGGGGCGGGGTGGGGTGGGGGGAGAATGAATAAGGGAATTAGGTTTTGGGATTTAAGGGGTATAAGATATACCCTAGATATAGAATGCATAGTGTTAATTAATCAGCTTGTAAAAAAAGGAATAAACCTGAGATAATTAATCAATTAATTAATTATAAAAAAGTTGTTAAAATATGTATATATACATATTGGCAATATATTGTCTACGTATATATGAGTTATATTTCATGACCTATAGAGGCCAAGATTGTGTATTGTATACATATTATACCAGTATATGCATGAAATATTTTTAGAAATCATGATTATTTTATAAATAAAAATATCGATCATATGCATATATAAACTTGTGTACTTATTGTATACAGATGTATATATTCATATAATTTATATATAAATTCAGAATTTCTAGTTAAAATAAAGAAAACTACTTTGTAGGAACATTTGTAAACAATTACTTTTTTAGGAAATCATAATATTTGTTAATTAGAGAAATTCAGAATTATCCAATTAAATTATTTCAGGTTATTCCAAAATACAAAATTATTATTTAACAAGTAGGAGAGGGTAAAAGTTGAGTGTCAAAAACTGTCACCCCCTTCCCTTGTTCATTTATGATGGATAGAAGATACCTTTGTAAAAGGGCATTGACTGACTCAATTTTATCCGACTTTTTAATTTATTTTATAAAAGAAAAATGGTAAAAGCTCAGGGAGTCATGGTCGAACCCTAGCATCGGGCTTCCTATATATCTCAGACTTCACAAGAATTCAGGCCATCTGTAGTTCGATGTGTTAGATTTGAGCATGATTTAAATGATTCCTCAAGCTATTTTTTCTTTGAATTTTGGTGAGACCAAAAACCGAGGAAAGGAAAAAACAAAGGAAATTTGGAATATAGCCTAGTTTTCCACACGGAGCTTAATGTACATATCCCAGGCAAGGTAACAGGTTTTTTGTACTCGACTCAATTTGTATGGCAGTCTCCTTATGCTAAGATGACCTTCGACTTCTGGATGATGATGAAGTTGAGTAAAGAAATAACGCTCGCAACCTCTTAGTCATAAATATAGTGTACCACCGACCATGATTAAAAGCTTACCAGGGTGAACTTCCCAACACTTCGGATGTGTAACCCTTACGGAAAGACCCCCTCTTACTTCCAATGTGAATAATGAAGTTGCTCTGTATTCGGAATAGAGACTTAAAGAAAAAAGACTTTCATATGTCCTGTGATAGAAGTAAGGATGATGGTGTTTCAGGATCCAGTCCCAGACAGTGTTCATAGAGTTTGACATTCCTCTTTTGATGATGATTTGATTCCTGCTAAAAAAGGGTTCCACGTTGTGCTGCATCCTTAAGAATGACCTGCACTTATTGTTTATTTTTTGAGATTTTCATCCTCCCAGATGTTCTAGGAAAAACTTACAACAGGTTTGTTGGTAGTAAAATTTCACTAGAGGGAGGGAAATTTCATACCTCTTTCTTTCATCATCTTTCAAAGGTAATCACATTCACATGTCTGGGAGTTGTCTTCGTATCATACTTTGCCGCATTGTAACAATGATAGATAGACGATATTAGAAGGCTAAGGTGCTGATGCACTTTAAACTTTGAAAATTTGTCATACTAAATGTATGCAAGTTATAAGAGCTATTCTCCAACTACTTGTCGTATCTTTACAAAGATAATGTGTGCTAGTCTCCAATGACTTACCACGACTTTAAACAGATAATGCACGCTAGTCTCTACTGATTTTCCATGACTTTGAATAGATAATACCCACTAGTCTCCAATGACTTGACACAACTTTGAACAGATAATGTGCGGCTAGTCTTCGTCAACTTGCCACGGCTTTGAACAGATAATACGTGCTAGTCTCCATTGAACTGCCATAACTTTAAATAATTATGTGTGCTAGTCTCCACCAACTTGTCGTGACTTTAAACAAATAATGTGTGCTAGTCTTCCCCTACTTAACGCATCTTTACATATATAATGTGCGCTAGTCTCCACTAACTTGCCACGTATTTAGACTAATAATTCCTGCTAGTATCCACCGACTTGCCGCAACTTTAGACAAATAATGTGGCTAGTCTCCACCGACTTGCTGTGACTTTAGACAAATAATGCATGCTAATATCCACTGAATTGCCACGAATTTAAACAAATAATGTGTGTTAGAATCTACTGACTTTCCACGACTTTAAATAAGTAATGAACACTAGTCTCCACCGACTTTCCACGACTTTAGACAAATAATGTGCGCTAGTCTCCACCAACTTACCACAACTCTAGAAAAATAATACACTCTAGTATCCACTGACTTTTCATAACTTTAAATAAATAATGTGTGCTATTCTCCACTAATTTGTTGCGTCTTTATATAAATTATTCACGCTAGTCTCCACTGACTTACCGTGAATTTAAATAAATAATGGAGACTTAAGGGATGAAATGTCATTTCCAGAGTTTCGAGCTACAGTCCACATAATCCAAGGGAAAGAGTTACCCTTTCTAGTATTCTCAAGCATTAGAGATACCCAACCATATGTACCTCTTTGTGTACTCAAATACTTTGGGAACATGCAAAGTATTCCTCTACCCATAGATGTAACCGAGTTCATGAGCGACAATGGGAAGGGAGAAATATCTCTCAAATGGTTCATTATTTAAGAATGAAAGAAGAGAAAGGTCAGAAAAGAATATTTTAAAACTGATTCCAACTCGATGCCAATAATCTTTACAAAGGATAGTTGAAAAATGAATCGACCAATATTATAAAACTAGGACTAGTCAAGGCCCAGTTCAGGAAAAGCGCCAGAAAGTTATAAATGTTCGTTAACCTATAAAGGAAAATGTAACCATTAAAAGTTTGCAAAGGAGACTAAGAGGATAAGTTAAAATGCAGAAATGTCCAATTCCTCTAGAAGATAGCATGGAAAGACAGATATTGGTTATCAACTCCTTATCGAATGATGATCGACCTCAGCTAGCAGGAATCCATTTGGTTATGGATCGCTACTATATCTATCCAGAGATAGACAAATCCAAGAGGGCATTCTGTAAAGAGTGTGGCTATGATAGTACAGGTTGATTATACCCTACGTGGGAATGTTCGAATTTTACTCCCGCATGAGATTTTATTTACCTTTTTATCCTAGCATGGAAATGTTCAAATTTTTCTCATGTGTGAGCTTTCATTTACCTTTTTAACCTTACACGGGAATGTTCAAAATCTTCTCTTATGTGAGCCTTGCTTATTTTTTATCCCTGCATGGGAATGTCTTGTGATCAACATTGATAAAATAATTCAGAGTAAATATCCTCCAACATCGACAGGTCTAAACCTTGGGAATAATCAAGGTCACCCATTAAGGATGCTCTTTATTTTGGTGTATTCTATATTTTCTTAACTGCCATGTGATATAATCTCTAATCAAAGGTGGACCGATATTACTACAGCATTACACCCCAAAATCAAAGTCCAATCAATCAAACCAAGTAATTTTTTAGTTTCTTCAAAATTTTAGAACATTCCAAAATTCTTTATTCTATTAAAGGATATTAACTCAAAATGGACACCAAGTGATCAATCCAGCGGGAAAGGTAAGATCTTGACAAAAGGAATTAAGGAAGCTAGGAAGAAAATTGAGGAACAATAAGTGATCAAGAAAACTTTGCTAGCTAGAGAACAGGAAATGAATAGTAAAATGGCCATCATTGAAGATGAAATGGATATTTTTGACTTTCAGTAGTGAAGGTACTCAAAAGGCTTAGTCAGGCTAAAGAAGATAAGCACAATAAAATACCAAGGTTTGTATTAAAGAGAGATAGTGACATAGAATCCACTTCACAGAATACAGTATATGCACCTACTCCAATAATAAATTAAGGTAGTCTTAAGAAAAAAGTTGTTCTTCAAACTAGATTCCAACTAGGAAATGCCCGGATCACTTTGTCCACATATCACATGTGTGATAGACGTGCCAAAATTGTGTTATGCTACGACTTTTTTGAAGTTTCGACTGCTACAAAGATGTTGAGCCTAGATTGGGATAAAGTTTATTCATGTCTCCCAAATGACACTCATAAGAGGTGTGCCTATCACCATATGTAAAAAGGTCACTTTATGAATGAATCCGCAGCTTTGAGGGCGTGTCTGAGAGGAATGGTCGAAGTGGTAGATGTAATAATCTATAGGGTCCTAACATTATCTTGAAATATGAGGAGGTTGATATTGGAATACTTGTCACAGAAGACATAGTAATTTATGAATGCCACTTTACAACCTTTCGTGAAACTTACTTAGGCGTCTATTTTAGGATCTATGATGCTAGGGTCATTGACTCGATTAAAAGAAAAGAAGGAATGATGACATCATTATAGTGTCGAGGTCAAGAAGTCTTCCTTTACCATAAAGGTTCAGGAGGACACGACATTGAAAATTACCTTGTATTTTGCACTACTATAGAGAAACTGATAGATAAAAGAAGGATCGAATTAGAGTTTTCGTTGGAAAAATCATGAAAAAGTGCAACAAGAAGATATAGAGTCTATTTTATTTCCAAAAAGCTTTAAGCGTAACAAGTTTCTTGTCTTTTTTTTTGTAACAATGTATTTTTAAATTTAATAAAAATGAGTTAATTTTCACTTTGTACTCTAAAATTACGTTGTGCCTTAAATTCTCTCAACGGATAAATAGACAGCCTTGCAGCCCGGATCCTATTGCAAAAAACTTTCCATTCTTCTTCTCACACTACCTAAAGCATGGGAAAGTCCTTATCAATCAATCTAAAGTCACCTAAATACACAGATGTTAGTCCACTAATGACAAGAACAATCTTTGTGTGTTTACTGTGATCAATATCTCTACATTACATATCATGAAAAAAATCTAACAATTTGTCCCTCTTGAGTTATTCTTATGTAACATGTATTTTAAGCTAGTTTGTATTAGAGAACTAGTAGATCATCACTACTTCACTAGGTCTAAATCACAACAATGCTCCCTTCTAGACCTAGAACTATCAATTGATATAGGCAAAATGATGGGTATCAATGAGGAGACAGATTTGGTTGAGATCACCATTAAAGAATGGAAAATTAGAACCAAATTATCTCTGATCCAACTCATGTTGAAGAAATTTGAAAGGAATTTCAAAAGACTAAAGACGTGGATAACCTTGCTACCACAGCTAATGCCCACTTGAGAGTCTACAAGGGTCTCCACTTCAGGCCCCTCCTCTAAGGGTCGAAAATCCTTCAAGTAATATTTACCAAGAGCCACTACATATCAGTTTGTCATACCAACTCAGAACTTATCCCACTCAACACACTAGTATAGAGAGCAATCCAGGACTATATTATACGCAAAATGTCCCGGCTACCAAAAAAAAACAACCAGCCAGTATTGGTCCTTAAAATATACCTTTTACTTTTAAATAAAATGACCATACTCGACAAAACCTCACACCTGCATATCCTTACCCAGCTCAAAATACCTGAAATTCAAAAACCCAAGAACCACTCCTAACTTCTTTCCATGTTATTATAATTCCCGAATCTTATCCCATCCCTTAGAACTCCCAAGACGACAAAGAGCATAGAACCCTGGATGAACAGAGGAACAAGGAGATGTTTCTAATGAAGGAAAGATAGTTACGATTAAAGAGGAAAGAAGTTCCCCCAAAGAGGTTGGGTTTGTCTATAATGATATTTTTATCCACCCAGGATTAGATTTGATTGAAGGCTTTAAGATCCCTAAGTCTGAAACCTTCAATGGAACTGGGAACACCACTTCGCATCTAAGAAGTTACTGTGACCAAATGGTCAAGGCCGGAAGGAATGAAGCATTATTGATGAGATTTACCAGTCAAAATTTGAGTGGAGAAACATTGGAATCATTCATGATTAAAGATCTGAAGAAGCGGTCAGGTTGAGATTCACTAGCCTAGGATTTTTTGGAATGATTTGCTTATAACATTGAAGTGGTTTTGTATAGGTATTCTCTAGACTAGATATGACAGAAGGCCAATGAGTATTTTCGAGATTATGCCAATCATTAAAAAAACACGGCGAGATTACGACTTCCCATGACTAAGGAAGAAATTATAGAAATCTTCATGAGAGCCTATAAATCCAAATACTACAATAAAACTATATAAGTCGGCTGATCTAATTTTGCAGATCTAGTAAAAAGGCGAGACCGTAAAAGAAGGTCTCAGAACAGGAAAAATCATCAAGACTTTGGGATCCACTAGATTCATGAAAAATAAAAGATAAGATATGGCAACTACTTAATCTCTACCTAGCTCAAAGCTTAGGAGATCTTAATGTCCAAGATTAGAAAGAGCCACAACAGCTCCGTCCTACACTGCAAACTCCAAAATTTTCAATCCCATATTCTTCGGCCAACTAAATCTACCATTCATCCTGTTAAATTATTTTAAGGTTCAGTACAATCAATAATCTTCACAGCCAAATATCTAGCCTACTTACAAAACTCCCACACAAACTACCAAAGTACCTAAATTTTCAAGCCTACTAAAAAGCTATAGAAAAATGCAATTACCAGCAGCATCCGCCAATAAAAAAATAATGCCAATGGTGCATGTTAAAATTTTAAAATAAAACCACAAAGAACCTTAACCATATTGGTTGTAATCAGGGCCCAATTACTTGTAAGACTAAAGTTGTGTGACTTATACAACTTATTTCGTCCAAGTTCATCAATACTAATAGTCAGTTCTACTGGATAGATCACCGGTATGCATACCATTTTGGTGTTGTGGGGAATAACACAAAAGACTGTCCTCACCTGAAGCACAAGATATAAGGTCTGATAGACCAGAAGGTAATCACTCTCCAGACCGTACCAACCATTACCAACAATTACCTCCCAAATCACGGAGCAGCCATTATGAATATGATCAAAACTGACAAAGTGTGGTTGATCAACAGAATTATCATAAGAGAAAATCCTAAAAATTCAATAAAGTGGAATAAATAGAGAAGTTTGTACCTATACTATATATTAATGACAAGCCGAAGTTTGGGGTCATGAAGGCACTAAATTGAGTTTTTGCTTGGTCCCAACTCAAAAAGAATTTTTTGTTGAGACTGCAATTTTTATGGAATGACTATATATGGAAGGTTCTATCCAGCAGATGAGCTAGTCATCGATGCCTACAAAAAGGATCATCCAAAAATGACCGATCACTCAAGGAAAGGAAGAGGAGTTTTTGAGGAGAATAAAACCATAGGAATACTCCATTGCGAAGCATCTAGGAAAGACCTGGTGTAGCTTTCAACATGGGCTCTCTTAATAAACTTTCAATATCACCAAAAAGCTCTCCTCATAGTGCTAGATGAGATATATAAGCCAACTGGGATAAAAATCAATGACTTGGATGTCAGGGTTAACAAGGTTGTAGGGGGCTATAAGATCTGTTTAGTGATGATAAGCTGCCATTTGAAGGAGTAATGCATAACAAGGTCTTATATGTCATTATAAAGTGTAAGGATCAAATAATCACCTGGGTGCCAATGGATGATGGATTAGGTTTAAACATTTTACCATTGTCTACTCTGTCTGAGCTGAATTATGACATCAGGAAAACCAAGCAAAGCAACATGAATGTCTGAGCGTTTGATGGTGGATAAAGAGATACCACGGGCTATCTAAGCCTAATATTCTAGATGGGGCCTGCTAATACAAACCTGAATTTCAAGTGATGGACATCAGTCTCAGTTATAAGCTTCTTTTGGAAAGACTATGGATTTATACTACTCGGGAAATCCTCTCCATATTAAATCTATTGATGAAGTTCATATGGGAGGATTAGGAAGTGACTATTAAAGGGGAAGAGAGTCTCCTTAACCATCCCAAAGGACTAGTACCTATTATAAAAGACTCCCCAAAGGGAACAAAATTATACACTACAGAGATAGTGCATGTAACCAGTGAAGATATGAACCCTTCCGTTACAATGCCTTTGGTGTACAAGATGATAAAGGTTGTTATTTTAAAAAGTAATTTTTATCCGTGTATAGGACTTGGGCAGAACATGGATGGGATCATTGAGTCGATACAAATTCCTAAATAATGCTTCAAGTATATCCAAGGATATTATCCAACAGAGGAAAATGATAGGGAGTTCAACAAGAACAAGAGCAATCAAGGTTTACCAAACCAATTCCACTATTGTGCCGATCATTTCCCATTTGCATCGCAGCTGCAGCTGATCGTTTGGATATGGGATTGGTACTTATTTAAAGAATGCAGTGTGATATTGGAAGAAGTCCCTTCTATGAATGGAATCCTCCAAGAAGCGCTAGGTGAACAGTTGCAGAATTAGAATGTTATCCTATTCGTGACTATTCAAGATTTGGCATAGATCAAATTTTTAAATTTACCAAAATCAATGATTGATCTTGAGGAGGCTGAGACTAACCCTATGTTTTAAATATCCTTGTTTTAGTTTAATTTCCTAAAAGCACGGATGTATTCTTGTATGGATCCCGAGCCACAATTTGTAATACCTTTAAATTTTAATGAAAAACCTCCCCGTTTTATGGAACAACTATTTTGTTTATCTTTTGTACCACCTAATCTCTTGATTGTGCTTTTAGTAAAAAATCTTAAATCCAACCATTTTCATGTCATGCCAATTTGCTAATGAATCAATTGAGAAAGAAGACGAGGACCCCAGGGAATATAATGAGGAGTTATGTGCCAAAGAAATTAGCCAAAGATCTAGAGCAGTTTGAGAATCAGTAAAAGTTGAACCTTGATGAGACTGAATTTGTAAACCTAGGAAATGATAAAGAGGTTAACGAACCCAGAATCAATGTAAACATAACAGAGAAACAAAAGAGAGAGATCATTCGCTTTCTCAAGCAGTACATCAATGTGTTTGCTTGGTTTTATGATGATATGCTAGCGTTAAGAACATCCATAGTCTCTCATAATCTACCAATTAACTCCAACTTCGCCTTTATAAAACAAAAGGATCAAAAATTTAAACCTGGTCTGAGTCTAAGGATGAAGAAAGAAGTCACCAAAGAAATTTAGGCCAAAGTGACAGAGGTTATAAAATATCCTACTTGGTTATCCAATGTTCTTCCTGTACCAAATAAGGATGGGAAAATTCATATATGTATTGATTACAGGGACCTAAACAAAACCAGTGCCAAAGACAACTGCCCATTGCCCAACATCCATATCCTAATCGGCAATTGTGCTAAGCATGAGATGCAATTATTCATGGATTATTTCGCTGGGTACTACTAGATCTTAATATATTAAGAGGATTCATAAAGTACAAATTTCATCACACCATGGGGTGTTTATCATTACAAATAATATCATTTAGATTCAAGAATGTTAGTGCTACTTACATGAGGGCCATGACAACCTTTTTTCATAACATGATGCACAAAGAAATTAAGGTGTATATCGATGATGTTATAATAAAGTCCCATGAATGTTCTAATCCCTTGCATCACCTGAAGAAGTTTTGGATAGATCTCAAAAGTACTATTTGAAGTGAAACCCAAAAAGTGCATTTTTGGGGTACCTGGGGAAAGATATTGGGTTTCATAGTCATTAGGAGGGGTATTGAACTAGATGCTTCGAAAATCAATGAAATTCAAAATTTGTCACCGCCAATACCAATAAGGAAGACATGAGTTTCTTGGGAAGATTGAATTACATCAGTTGTTTTATAGCTCAGTCAACACTTATTTGCGGTCCTATATTCAAACTATTCGAAAAGAAAGATCCAACACATTGGACCAAAGAGTGCCAATAAGCTAATCCTACAGTTCTAGTTCCGCCACAGGAGGGAATCTCGCTACTACTATACCTATCAGTATTGAATAAATTATTTAGGTGCATACTGGTCCAAAATAATGGGATTGGAAAGAAATAATAAGCTATCTATTACCTAAGTAAGAAGTCACTCAATGAGAGATTTGTTACTCTCTTAGAGAAAACTTGTTGTGCTATGACTTGGGTTGCTCATAAATTGAGACATTATTTGTCCTACTATACTATATACCTCATTTCTAGAATGTATCAATTGGGATACATCCTCCAAAATTCAATGCCTATGGGTAGATTGGCTCTTAATCGAATTTGACATCGTGTATGTAACCAAGAAAGTTATCAAGGGACAAGAAATCACATATCACCTCATTCAGAACCCGATCGATGAGGGGTTTAGTTCACTTTAAACTTTCTTTCCAGATGAAGAGGTGTGGTCTACCCCAGAAGATATATCAGAAAGCTATCTAGATTGGAGACTATATTTTGATAGAGCAATGAATTCTAAAGGATCCGGAATAGGAGTTGTACTAGTATCCAAAATTGATCATTACTATCCTGTAACTGCTAATCTTTTCTTCCCTTGCACCAACAACATGGAGAAGTATGAAACCTGTATCACGGGTCTCCGACTAGCCATAAATATAAACATCTAATAATTATTGGTGATATGTGAATTGAACTTACTGATTCACCAAGTTCAAGGAGAATGGGTTTCCAAGAATTTCCAAATCACCCAGTACGTGAGATAGCGCAAAGACTCTGTATGAGGTTTTGAAAGATAGAATTCAAGAACGCTCCTAGAATGGAAAATAAGCTCACTAATGCATTGTACACTATCACAACTATGGTATAGCATCCTGATCAGTGTTATATTAACCCTTTAGAGATTGCATTAAAAGATCAACCCGCATACCATTCACAAATTAAAGCATAGTTGGATGGGAAACCATGGCACTATGACATAAAGACGTATTTCTAAGAGGGATAGTATCATGAGAATGTTGTAGTTAATCAAAAAGGTCTTCTGACCTATAGCAAAAAACTTCTTCCTGAGTAGTAGAGTCCTTTGCAAGAGAACGCCTAATCTAGGATAACTCATATGTGTAGAAGAAGCTAAAATCATGAAGTTGATTTAAGAGGTGAAAACAGGAGTGTGTGGACCCCAAATGAGTGGTTTATTGTTGGCCAAGAAAATCTTGTGGACAAGGTACTTTTGGATGACAAAGAAAGTAGTAAACAACTTTGTTCGTGGTAATCTGGTATGTCATGTTGGTATACGTGAGTCAAGAATCACATACAATGGCATCAATATGAACACTTACCTGATGAAAGAAATTTACGAGTAATTCCAAATCACTCAAGGTAATTCAATTACATACCATCCATAGATGAATAGAGTCATTAAGGTAGCTACAAGAGTCTCAAAAGATTCTCCACAAGATGATTAGTAGCAGCTAGTCTTGCCATGAATTTTTACCCTATGCTTTGTTGAGGAACCAAACAATAATGAAAACTTCAACTAAAGCTACCCCATATCTTTTGATCTATGGTACTAAATTTATAATATCATCTGAGATTGAAATTCCATCATTACGGATAATTCAAGAGTCAGAATTGAGTAATGTAGAATGGGTCCGAGTTCATTGTGAGTAGTTGGCCTTGATTGATGATAAAATAATGAATGACATATGTCATTGGCAACTATATCAACACAGGATGGCTCACGCCCTCAACAAAAAAGTAAGATCTCAAAAATTTGAATTAGGAAAGTTGGTCCTTTAAAAGGATTGTCCCACATCAAGAGGAACACAAAGGGAAGTTTGCACCAAATTAGCAGGGTCCATATTTGGTTCATAAAGTTCTAAGTAGAGGAGCACTCATTTTGGCAGAAATAGACGATGAAGAATGGAAAAAACCGATCAACTTATATGTTGTCAAGAGATATTATGTCTAGGTTCCATTCCGTATTTTCCATGTAATCACACTTTTTGCTTATATTCCGCAGTGTAATAAACTTTGATAACTTACTATAAACTATGTATGAACTATGTTTGACCTGAATTTCCTAAAATTATGGGACATGTAGATGGCCTAGCGGCTTCGGTCACCCCTTTTGTTATCTTTATCATTTCAAAAAATTCTTTTACAAAGAGGGAGCTACTTAGGACCTGATTCCTGCATCAATAGGATATGTAGGTGCCAAAACATCTCATTCATACCCCCTAGTTTTCACTTTATAATGGAAATTAGGGTAAAACGTTTAAGAAAGAATCTCAAAATTCAAAAGAAGGAGATCGCTCTGCATCAACGGAGGTGCGCCGAAATTTGCAACTGGTAAAAATTTTGAGGTAGACTTCAAACTTTTAAGTAAAGAAATTCTAAAAATACTACTAATGATCATTATCAGAGTTACAAGAATGCAGAAAGGTTGTTCGAAGGACTCACGCATGACAAGAAGAATGGGTAAAGCTCTTTATTTGTAAATCTATCCTTTAAAGTTCTGTTTCTTAGTTTGATTTTACACCACCCTACTAAAATCAATAGTCAAAATATATTCATCGAGTCCAACATTAAGAGCCAACTCAGATCAACAATATTAAAATAGGAAAGCGACAGAACCAACACAAGCAAGCTTTATGAACTAATATTCTCTGGGAATGCAGGTCTACCATTGGGTCACATAAAAGGATTAGTCGTAGGATACCAAAGTAGAAAGAGAATGGAATAATCAACAAAATAACCCATCAATTCAAACCAAAGATTAGAGATAAAAGATGATTTTCCAAAGTCCTCCCTAAAAACATAGCATTTTAAACAAACACATCTTAACGGCAAGCCTAAAAAGTAAGTATCCCGTACCTAGTTACCTTATTATCTATTAAATCATAGAAACTCGATGGAGACTAGAGCGCATTATATATCTAAAGATGTGGTAAGTCAGTGGAGACTACCGCATATTATTTATCTATAGTCACGACAAGTTGATGGAGACTAGCACACATTATTTATCTAAAGACCCAAAAATTTGATAGAGAATAGCACATATAATTTGTTTAAAGATGCGGTAAATTGATGAATACTAGCACACATTATTTGTTTAAAAGCGGCAAGTTGGTGGAGATTAGCATGCATTATTTTATTAAAGGCTCCACAAGTCGGTGAAGAATTTGTTAAAGTCGCGGTAGGCATTGAAGACTAGTGTGCATTATTTATTTAAAGAAGCATAAGTTGATGTAGACTAGCGTGCATTATTTTCTTAAAGTCACAACAAGTCGGTGAAGACTAGCGCGCATTATTTGTCTAAAGTCATGGAAAGTCGATGGAGACTAGCGCAAAAGATTTTTTAACTAAGTCACTGCCCTTATACTTGTTATAGGCCAACCATGTGACGTGTGAGGAGAAGTGATTGAAACATTTTGTATGATCCATCCACCAAGGATTATCTTTCATGACCAAGTACTTGACCATCCACTATTGATATAGCAAATGACAACCTTGAAAAAACCTTTTACCATTTTCGCACTCTCCCGGTGCTCGATATAAGTAAGCTTGATAATAGGTTCCAAGGTATAGTGCTGGGTGGAAGAACCATATTTGTTCCAATAGAAGAGACCCTGGGTGACCATAACCACACTGGAATGGATAACGTGTTTTTTATTCTGAGGGAATACCAAAGTACCTAAGAAGCTCACTACAAATGAAAATTCCCGCCGATCTTTCCATTCTTATTATGTGCGGAATTTTGCTCGATATTTTTTAAAATATGTGCATCTATCAAAGCAAACATAAAATTTATGAAATGAATTGTAGTAGACAATGGTCTGTCCTAACCAATCGTCCTAGTCTAAAAGGAACCCTTCTTTAATCTTTTCCCTTTCACATGCTTCTGGGACCAAACTGTTATTACCTAATTTCTTTTTTTTTCTAGGCTTATGATCCATTCCCCAAGGAGTTTATTTCTTTACCAAGTGTTTGACCATACACTATTGCAGCAGTAAATTACAACCTTGAAAAAAACTTTCAACATTTTTTCACTCTTCTAGTGGCCCATATAAGTCAACTATAATAATAGGTGCCAAGTATAGTTCTAGGTTATAAGAGAGAGTGCGTTACCATAACCACGTTGGGATGGATAACATGTTGGTTATTCTAAGGGAATACTAGAGTACCCAAAAAAGTCACTACAAATGCAAATTCCCGATGATCTTTTCATTCTTATTCTATCCAGAATTCTACTTGGTATTTGTCAAAAAATGTGTATCTACCAAAGCAAACATATGATTTCCGAAATGGAATTTAGTAAACCTTGGTCTGTTCTAACCAATCTTCTTGGTCTAAGAAAAACCCTTCTTTAATATATTTCCTTTCCCATGCTTTTGGGACAAAAATGTTACTAGAGGATTTCTCTTTTTGAGCTTGACACATATAAACACTTTCATTACTGCTTTTTAGTTATTTGAGGGTTGGGGTTAACTCTACTTCTCCAAGACTAAACACCAACTTTTATCGTCCTAAAGTTTGAAAAAATTAGGATCAGATAAGGCCAAGGTTTCATAATTATAAGGGATGACAAATATCCCATATGCATACAAACTAAGTATTTAGAAAATTATGACAAATTAAGAGACCAAGCTTTGAGAAAAGGGTTCGATTTCAGCATCATGGGAGTGGGCAGTGTAAGAGGAGGCATCCTATTTCGAACTAACTCACATCAACATATTTACAAGTGATAAATTAATCATGCACAAATTATCCTCCAACTAAAAACATAACAAGATGCAAATTCGAGACCATCTCGACAGATTTAGTTGGATTTAGGGTAGGTCCTCTAATGAATTGGAATCCTTTATGAAGCCAAGTTGTCCTAGGTTAATGCTTAAATCTAGGTTTTGGCATAGATCTACCTAGGTATCTAAGAGTGGATTTTGAATTGATTGGTTATTTTGATGGATTATCCAAGTTGGACGTTTCGACAATCATTAGCCTAGTGGGTACCAATAGTGTTATCGTACAACCTAAGAAAGGGGTTTAAATTCCAAAGTGAACTACCGCAGGAGGTGTATCGTTGAGTAAATATAAAAATAAAATGAATCCAAATAGCCGAAATATTCCATGATAAGATGCGATTAATAATATAATTATATAAAAATAAACAAATAAGTAATGCAACATACAATCAATCACAATATCAATAAAAAAAAGGCTAGAATCTTTGAGTTGATCCCCAACAATGTCTCCATTTCTATTTTATTAACTTTTTTCTTCTCTTCTCCTCTCCTCATTACTTTAAAAGTGTGAAAATGGGCAGGAAGCTTAAGAATGCATTATTCGTTTCAACGATGTTTTATAAGAGATAGTAATTTATTCTGAAATAGACAATTTGTGCAAGTAAACCTAAAACCACCAAATTTTATTTTTATCATTTTTTTGGAAAATGCTATATAGGATACTGAAGAAAAATTATAGAGTTTTTACTTAATTTTTTAAAAAATTAAGAAAACTTATTGGTGATAACCCTAGATTTGAAAAACAGGAAAATATTTAAGGTTAAAAGAGATTCCAGGTAAGGATTCTATAATATCCCCAGAAAGATTTTATGGCACTTCAAGAAGATCCCTTATTGGGTTGTACCATTTTGAAACTATCCATGAAAGAGGTTCAATGCTTAAAATGTTGTAGCCTTATATTAATATAACTTGTGTCAAAACATGTGTATGATTTGAAAAGGAACATCTATTTTAGAAACTAACTAATAACAATGTGACTCTCTTTGATTATTTATAACATAATAACCTATTATTTTTTTGAAGTAATTTCACAAATCTTTATGCTGAATACTATCTCTACGTATAATAAAACTTCATGAGAAAACTACTAATAATAAGTGTCAATCTTTGAAATCCAATTTTATCCTATAGATTTCATGTCACATTATTCCTTTGTAAGAAAGATTTTTTATCTAAACTTACCATTTTTATACATAGAAAAAAATTTAGAGGTTCTTTCTCGTACTGAGGATCCATTTTGATTCTATTCAAATATAATAAATGAATAAATATAAAAAGGAAATCAAACAGGAGAGAGAAGGAAAGAACTCCTAATTGGATTTAGGTTTTCCCCAGTCCGTAAATTCCTTTAGAGATGGGTTATAGCCCATACAACTATAGAAACAAGCAAACAAACCTAGAATGTAGGACATGCAAAAGGGAGGGAAAAAGATTAAAAACCTAATGAAAATAAATAAAACAAGTAACTAAAGGCATATAAAGGTCAA
>JBDJHY010165253.1:0-12489 GCA_039654485.1 Withania somnifera | reverse complement strand
TTTGAGATATTTCTCAATCGAGTCGCCAGGGATCCGAACTGTCGGTCCCAGCAAGTCATAAATGACTTGGGGAAACTACCGAAATGCTCTTGAATGCAAAACATCGCATATTTATCATAAATGACCAAGAAGGTGGTTACAGGAGCCCATTCCGAGATCGTAGGGGAGGAGTTAGCAATAGAAAAACTACTCAAAAGAATTTTATTAAAAATGAGTTGGATAAAATTCTTGAATTGATGAGGCAGGGGACATGATTACTCCTTTCTCTAGAGCCATAATGAAGACTCATTTACCAAAAAGTTTTAAATCCCCAACGATCAAACCTTATGATGGGAGCACTGACCCCAGTGATTTCTTATCCCAGTTAAAATTCCATATGCTGAATCATCAGTGCAATATGGAGCACATGTGCAAGGTGTTCCCAGAATTTTTAATTGAAAAAGCTAGATCTTGTCTGATAACTTACCTAGAAACAACATTACTTCATTTCTCCAGATGGACGAGCTTTTTTATGCTCGCTTCTACCAGAAAAAGAAGATGGTGAAGAATTCTACTGACTTTCTGGATGTCAAGCAAAAAGGTGATGAAACAATAAGCACGTACTTGGAGTGCTTCACGGAGGAAAGCCTGCATATTGAACATAAGACTAATCAGTTTGTTATCTCAGTCTTCTTGAACTGACTTCAGCTCGGTTATCTCAATACCGAGCTGAGGAAGAACCCACCGCAAATGGAGCAGGATTTGTTCAAGGTGGTTAGAAATTTTTCCACGGCATACGAGGCCAACAAAAAAAAGCGAGAAGGAAATAAGTCTTACAGGAAGTCAGGGGAAGAGAGGGTCCCTAAGAAGAACGTGTTCGAAAGGTTGAATAGGGGCTGAAGTAAGCCTAAATTTTTTGAAAATACCATGAGCCACTGACAATAACGAGATGGAGATCTTGGCACTCCATCAGGATATGTTGAGACCACCACAAGCACTACAAGCTCCAACACATAAACAATCTCGGAACCTGTGGTGTTATTTTCATAATGATCACGGTCACGAGAACGAGATGTGTAAGAATCTCATGAAGGAGACCAAAGAGTGCTTAAAATGAGGTATGATGATGCAGTATACAACTGTTTCTACCGGTTCCTCCCGAGGTCAGGGATGAGGTGGCCGAGGTAACTACCTGCACCAGGGGGCCGTGGATTTAACCAAGGAGGTTGGGGACGGGGACAACAATGCAGGAGGTAGGATTAACCTAAGAATCAATATCCCCAGTACCACCATCAAGTGTACTCAGGTCAGAATCCTAATTTTAATCCCAATTACATCCTGTAGGCTCCCAATAGCAATATGGAAATGTAGCTTCCGCCCCAGCTCTACCCCTACCCCAGAACTAGAATAATAATGTTACGGGGGTAATTCATGTAATTTTTAGTGGACCTCCGCAAGAGGTGTCTCAAGACACTCTGAAAGCAGAGGCGAGAATAGTTCCTTTAGAGGAACCTTGCCATAAACAATTTAAATTAGAAGAGGTTATCACCTTTTCAGAAGAGGATGCTATTCCCGGGGCTATGCCTCATGTCGATGCCTTGGTCATAAAGATGATCTTGGAAAACAAGGAAGTACACCGAGTATATGTGGATAATGGTGCCACTATCAGTATCATTTTTCCATATGTTTCAACCATTTCGATATTGACCGACGTAGTTTGCAGTGGACCGATCAACCACTTTAAACTTTCACCCAAGGAGAGGTGATGCTTGAAGGAACCATCTGTTTACCAGTTATTGTAGGGGACTACCCCAGGCAGAAAACCATGATGGTCAAGTTCTATGAGATCAATGCATCCTCTCCCTACAATGTCATCTTGGGACGGGATTGGTTAACACCGGCCAAAGTAATTTTTTCATCTTATCATCTCATAATGAAGTTTCCAACAGAATATGAGATAACTTCAGTACGGGGTGATCAACAAGTTTCATGGGAGTGCATGAGGATTGGGCTAAAAAAAGGGTCAGGGATAAACAAGTAACAACTACAGATTTCTCGACCTGATGTCAAACCTCGGGAGAGAGTCAACGTCGTCCCTTCGGGGGAAGCAAATGAAGAGGTGCTTGAGGTCCTATTAGACCCAAAATCCACTAAAAGAAAAGTTAGGGTAGGATCATCTAAAAATCCTACCCTTCATCAGGAGATTGTATCGTTGCTCTGGGAGCTTAAGGATGTCTTTGCCTGGTTCCCATTGGATATGACAGGAGTATCACATGAGGTGATGGTTCACAGGTTGAATGTGGATCCGCAATTCAAAATCGTACAACAAAGAAGAGAAAATTTATACCTGAAAGAAATCAGGTCATCCGAACTGAAGTTGAGCAGTTTATAGCGACATATATTCTTTTTAAGGTAAAGTATCTGACCTGTATCGCCAACCCGATTATGGAAAAAAAGGCAGGAGGAGGATGGAGAATATCGATTACACGGATTTGAACAAGTACTGTCTGAAGAATTGCTATCCCTTACCAGTAATTGGTCAGAAAGTAGAGGTTGTCTCAGGTTATGAATTCTTAGACCTATACAAGGGTTATCAAAAGGTGCTCATGGACGAGGTGGATGCCCCCAAAACCACCTTCAGTACATATTGGGGAACATTCACATATAAAAAGATGCCTTTTGGTTTGAAGAATGCTAGAGCCACGTACAAAGGTTGGTGGATAAAATATTTGCAAAATAAATTGGCAGAGTAGTTGAGGTTTATGTGGACGACATCATCATAAAAAGAAAAAACTTGGGGACGAGCTTAAAAGATTTGGAGTAAGTCCTTCAACTTCTAAGATATACAGGACTAAAGTTGAACCCGACAAAATGTAATTTTGGGGTCAGCTCAAGCAAATTCTTGGGGTATGTCGTATCCAAGAAAGGGTTGAGTGTGAACCCATCAAAGGTGAAAGTGGTTGCTGAGATGAAATTTCCAGCGTGCCTAAAAGATGTACAAAAGCTGACGGGGTGCTTGGCATCGTTGAGCTGCTTTTATCGAAGTCAATTGAAAAACAATTGCCGTTCTTTTGAGTTTTAAAAAGTGCCAAAAATTTTCAGTGGACAGACGATTGTCAAAAGGCCTTCGAGGATCTAAAATAAAATATGATGAGGTTTCTTGCGTTAATGGTACCGAAGCCAGGAGAAACCTTATACTTGTATCTAGTGGCAGCTGGAGAAGCAGTGAGTGTAGTTCTGGTCAAGGAGGATAAGGAAACGTAGAAATTGATCTATTTTGTTAGTAGAGCTTTCCACGGAGCCAAAATGAGATACTTACCAATTGAAAAGATGGTGTTGGCATTAATAACTGCGGCTCAATGACTTTTCCCCTATTTCCAAGAACACCCCATTTATGTGTTAATTGAGGTACCTTTAAATCAGGTACTTTTGAAGCCCGAAGCCTCGGGGTTGTAGATGAAATGGAAAGTTGAGCTTGGAGAGGATGAAATTAATTTTCGACCTCGGAAAGCAATTAAAGGTCAAGCTCTCGTGGACTTTTTGGTGGAAATGCATGAATCCACCTCGAAGGCAGCAAAACATTCTATGAAGAAGGTAGTGGTAAATATAAAGCCAGAAATACCAAGTGATTGTTGCTTTATGCATGAAGATGGAGCCTCCAGTGAGAACGATACCGGGGTTGGAATCTTGGTTTGTTTTACTTTTAAAATGATGAACAATACGGTGGAATATGAAGCATTGATAGCAGGTCTACGCATTACTCATCAAATAAAGGTGAAGTCACTCTCAGTCTTCAGTGATTCCCAAATTGTGGTCAATCATATAAAGGGAACTTACGAGAAAAAGATGCCCAATTAAAGAAATACCTGGAGTTAGTAAAGGGGTTGCAGGAAAAAAATTCCTATTTTCAGATAACCAAAGTCCTCGAGGTGAAATAAACGAGCTGATGCGCTTAGTAAATTGGCATCCTCGAAAAAAGAAAAGAAAGGACACCAAGTATTGGTCGAAGAGGTTCGTCAACCTAGAATATATAAAGTCAAACTCTCTAT
Organism: Withania somnifera; assembly: GCA_039654485.1. Taxonomy (NCBI): domain Eukaryota; kingdom Viridiplantae; phylum Streptophyta; class Magnoliopsida; order Solanales; family Solanaceae; genus Withania; species Withania somnifera. Next base: position 8,461 of record JBDJHY010165253.1, on the reverse strand, counting down.
GGTGGAAGAGATGAGTAATAGATGGATGAATCCAATAGTAAGATACCTCACTTCGAGAGAAACCCCGCCTAATCCGGATGAGGCAAGGAGACTTCGGCTCAAAGCACCTCGGTATGTATTAAGAAATGGAGTCCTTTATAAAAGGTCCTTTTTACAACCACTACTGAGGTATGTTGGGCCTGTTCAAGCTAATTACATAATTCGGGAGATTCACGAGGGCTCATGTGGTAGCCACTTGGGTGCGAGGGGATTGGCAAAAAATATTTTAAGGTAGGGCTATTACTAGCCCAATTTGTTCCAAGTAGTACATGACTTCATCCAGAAGTGTTCAAAGTACCAATTCCGCGCACCAGTAACCTGACGACCTCAGATGGAGCTAGTCTCAGTATAGAGTTCTTGGCCCTTTGCTTAATGGGGGATTGATATCATGGGTCCATTTTCTGAAGCCCCAGGAAGGGTGAAATTTTTAGTAGTGGCCATAGACTACTTCACTAATGGGTAGAGGCGGAACCCTTAGCCACGATTACAAAAAAAAAAGATTCTAAACTTCGTCTGGAAGAACATTATTTGTCGATTTGGGATACTAAAGAAGATCATTTCAGAAAACAAAAAGCAATTTGCAGAAGATCCATTTAAATCTTGGAGCGAAGAAAATGCAAATCACCCAACAATTCACTTTGGTCGCACACCCCCAAGAAAATGGTTAAGTAGAGGTTACAAACAGAACATTGCTGCAAAGCCTGAAAATGAGGCTGGATAAAGCAAAATGAGATTGGGTAGATAATTTGTCTTATGTTCTATGGTCGTATAGGACCAACTCCAAGAACGGAATAGAGGCAGTAATTTCGACTGAGATAGAGTACTCAACCCAAGGTCATTACATTATGTAGAGCAAGGGAATGAAGACGAGCTCAGGATGAGTCTCAACCTTTTTGAAGAGAGGAGAGAAATGATAGCTATTTATGAGGCCAAATACAAGAAAGCTATGGCTAAATATTATAATGACAAGGAAAATAATACCCAATTTAGGCCGAACTAGTATGTCTTTAGATAAAACGAAGATAGCAGAGCTGAAAAGCTGGGGAAACTTGAGGCGAACTAGGAAGGCCCTTATTAGATTATTGGATCTTACAAATCAGGTAGTTATAAATTAGCAAGGTTAGATGGTTGTGAATTACCAAAAACTTAGCATGTAGGTAATTTACGAAGGTTCTATTAGTAAAATTGCAATTTCTTAACTTACATTTTTTTCTTATAATTGTTAGTTTTCTTTAACTGATCTATGAATTATGGATTAAACGGGCCTAAGATGGGCTATGCGCCTTAAAAAAAGGCCAAGATTATAAATCAAACTCCTTCTGGGTATTCGATTCGGTAAATAGCTACTATTAATACATAATAAACCGACTTCAAGTATGAAAGTTTGATTCATCTAAGCATAACCTTTTTGAAAGCATTTAATTCGGTGAATTATTGATACTAATAAATAATAAATCAACTTTCGAGTGTGGAAGTTCGGTTCGGCAAAATGCCATTTCCCTTGGAAATATTTTATTTGGTGAATTTGCCGATACTAATACATAATAAACCGACCTTGAGTACGAGAGTTTGGTTCGGCTAAGTTCCACCATGAACAAATGTATACAAGTTATTTTATGCAAAAAATTGGGCTGAAGTCAAGGTCACAAACAAGAAATATAAGTAATCGATTTCATTGAAGATCGGTTCAATACCTTGGATACATTTATTTACATAGAATAATTTTTACATATCAAATTTCAAACTATAATATATGTTGACTACTTATACAATGTATATTATCCTAGCTCCTGCAACCTTGTCGATCCCGAGCTCTTCTACCTCATCCCCTTCCACCTCTGACAGGTACAATATCTGAAGATGGGGCAGTTGAGGAGGAGTTTGGCTGGCTTGTGCTGGCCTGTATATGAACTCGGAAACTCTGAGGTCTCTTCTTTACATAGTCATACATGGACAATAAATTGTCCAAGATGGTTTTATTCCTCTAGTAATCTGGAGAACCCTTCCCATGGCTGGAAGTAATACTCTCAAGAGTAGCAGTCAGCTCGTGAACCCGCTCCTCGACCTCATCCAAGGTAAGTAACCCTGACTCATCAAATACTATACGTTTATATTCCCATATTTTATCTCAAAGATGATTCATTTCGGCCTCCCGATAGTTGAAATCCCACTTGAAGTGTTCCTCCTTAGATTTCTAGTAAGCAATGCTCCTTTCGAAACACTCCTCATCATTCCGTAAGTCTTAAAGATTTTGGGAGATATTTTAATTTTCCTCCCTGAGGTGCTTCCTCTTTTCACTGGAAATCATTAACTTTTTCACCAAGCCTTAGAACTCGGTGTTATTAGACAAACGAATTCTAAAGTATTAGATGAGCTTATTCTTGTTAAGAAGCTCCTTGTTCTTCACATGTAGGGGACGATTTACTAAAATTAAAATTAAATTTGATAAGATTAATAGATATAAACTGAATTTGAAGTACATTAAGAAAAATAGTTATATTTCATTAATAAGAAGGGGCAAGTAGGCCGAAGTGATTTAACCAAATTTTTTTTTTACAGAGACATCTATCTACTACCCCTACTTGATCAAGTGTCGAGGTGGGCTCTAACTTGACAAGGGGATCCGGGAATGGAGCATCGCCTAGGTCTTCAGTAGGGGAACTCATAGGAGTATCATCGGTGGCCGGTGAGCTCTCGATGCAAGACGCGTCCCCAGTAGCTAAAAACTCCTGGATGTCCGAGTCGGTATCCTCAGTACATAACCTCAGTTCCTCTACTATTAAAGGAGTAGAACGTTAAGCTGTGTACTGGATCAGTGGGAATTCTGACCTTTGCAGTATGGGTTTTATATATTCCTTAGCCACACGAGCCTCAACTTCCACGTCATATCCAAATCTCTCATCTAGGAGAGGGACGTTTGGGAACTCCTCAACCACCTCATTCAGCTCCACTGCACGATTGGCTTTAAGGAGGGCCTGACTCATAAATGAGACATATTTCAAGAAGGTATTGGTCAAAGTGAGCTTCTCGAATAGTACCTTGGAAAATTACCCTTGCTGGTTGACAAAGACATTCGCCAGTCGTTGCACCTCGGCTTCAACGACCTTCTGTCTTTCCTCAGCGACTTTCCTTCTCTCCTCCGAGGCCTTCAGGTTTGCCTCATCCTCTATCTAAAAAGCTATTTCCTTCCTGAGCTTCTCCTTATCCTAGTCCTCTTTATGGACCAACTCACTATGAATGGACGCAACTTTTTGCGACCATGCTGTGAGCTTTGTCAAAATCTATAAAATCGAGAAAAAAGAATTATTACTGGTAAAAGACATATGTAAGAGCGTAAACAAGTAAACAAAGGTATGTGCTTACGTTTTCAAGGCCATCCAGTGAGATATCCTTGACTAGGATCAGCTCGGTAACCTTATGTTTCTTAGATGCCGACGTCAGATTCGAACTGCTCCTTTTCTTACCCGTCTTTGGGGCAGTCTCTTTTTCAGCTACCTCTTCTATGAGGAGGGGTGGAAGGTGGCTTCTTTCTCAGCCATCCTAGCAGAGAAGCTGGTTAGTCTTGGTTTCCCCAACTTAATTTCAACCAATGCAACAGGAGACAAGAAATTAGAAAAATAATCGTAGTACGAAAAGAAAATATAACAACGACCTCAGATGCAGATAGCCTGACTCAAAAACTACCTCTAGTTACTTCAGTGGCCTCATCTGACTGTATTACCTAGGTGACCTCGTCAGATGGGCTAAAGATTCTGATTTTCGCCTTACACAAATCCACATTATTGAAGGTTCAACGATCTGGTTCTATTTGGCCAACGGGGTAAAGGCCATAGGTATTAGCATCACAATCAGGATCATTCCTAACCTTACCCAGGTACCATCTTAAAGGAATGTGGGAGCTATTTATTTTGAAATAGAAAAATTTATTCTTCCACTTAACATTTTTGGAAGGGTTTAGAATCCTAAAATTGCTGGAAGGGGAGAAAAAGTACCACCTCTTTGAGGGTCCAGAACTTTTTATTGAGAAAAAATTCTTGAAGAGATCTACGAAGGATTCTACGCCTATTTTGGAGCAAGCGGTTTGAAACCCTATAATAGTGCGCATTGCGTTAGGCGCTAACTACGCAAAGGTTAAGTTGTAATATAGCAACAGATTACTTAACAAGGGGAATAGGGGAAAATATAACTCGGCTACAATGTATTCATAATACATAGAACAATACCCTACGAGGGAAAGACAAGCCCTATCACAAGGACGGGGAATGGTAGATTCGAAGTTAAAGGGGAAATGACATTCCTTTAAAAAAGGTAACAAAATTTCCTCAGGTAAACTACTTGCAGTTTTTTGGACTAGTAAATCATGGTCATCAAAGACATTTTGGGGCATGTTCAGAAACTGAGAGTCAGGTTCATCGCTGCCCACACGATAGACCTCTACCTCATATATACTAGAAGAAACAGTACAGTAAGAGGAAGACATACTTACTAATTCAGTTAACTAAGGAGAAAGGAACGAAAGAGCTGTAGAAGAAATGGAGAGAAAAGAATGTAAGGATTAAAAGTGGCAAAGAGAACTGGAATGACGTAAGGAAAGGTTAAAACAAAGAGTTATAGCCAGAAAATATAAATTCAAAATACCCAATTAGTACAAATGAATGGGAAAAAGATATAATTAAAGCATGCAATCATGATGAGAGTGCTATGAAATGATCGTACCTTGAATCTCGCGAACAAATGTACCAGGGAAAGCACGTTAATTAAAGAGATGATGATACATGTAAGGAAAGAAGGTAAACAAATCAAAACGACAGAAATAAAAAAGCGGGAAAACCAGGCAAGGTGAAATCCCTCCTATTCCGCTCCATAAGGGCTATCCAGCGTGATATATTGACTTCAGGTCCCTACTCTTCCTGGCCTTACAAGGTCAATAGAAAATGATACCAATTTAATAAGTATACGAGTCATATTGAACTTGTCTTATACTACCTCGACAAACTATTCATCTCAGAGAAAGGGAATCCACAAAAGGGATCAGGTAACGGACAATTACGTCAGTCATGTCATCTCGGATGCAAACATGCTTAAGTAACTTTTAGCAAGTGCACAATTCACCTCGGTATATGTTCCCTCAGCACACTTCTAACTATAAAAATAATCTTAAAATTCCCCAAAAGCGAATCACAACCTCGGCCAAAACACCTTGGCTTCATAAATCATTTTGGTAAATAACGTCAATTAGAATTATTTCGGCCCTACTATATTGATTCAGTCGAATAGTGTAAACATACATCTCGACTTTCGAAAGAGGAACTACTGTAGAATAATGGTAACAATTACATAATTACAAATAATATTGTAGAATAACGGTAGTAATTAAGTGGTTACTATTAATGCGTTTAACGTGGCAATAACCACTACGGAAGTTACTCTCTATTTACAGTGCCCATTAATGTGGCGGCAGAGGTTACTCCCTATTTATAGTGCCCACTAATGTGGCCGTTACAAGAGATATGTATAAAAGCCAGAAAGAAGGAAGGAAAATATATGCTCACGATACTATTTACAAAGAATATTCATATAATCTTCTAAAGCTCATTGCTAACTTAAGCATCGGAGAATTACCTCGGGGACGACCCTGAGCTCTGTTTTACAGGTGCTTATCCTAGACTCATTGCTTTCATTCATTATTGTTGAGGTAAATTTAGCGGTATAGTTGTTGGTTATCTTTTCAGATTCATCATTGCCCTAACACGCCTCAAGAACTTCCTCCTCCTCTCAATAACTCTTAATTTTCTTGACCAGTTAGTTAGACACATTCTGTGCTCACAAGAAGGAAATACCTCTCCAATAACGTCAATCAAACCCTGCAATTATTTTAATTTTAAAAAAGTAATTAAAAATTATAATTAATACAAATCTCACAATAAAAAAATTACTAAAAGGTTCGTACCTGTTGCATGCCATTTATTAGAATAAGTTGATCTCCATCCAAGTTGTAGATATTCTTAACAGATTTTCATAAATCATCTTCATGTGTCCTTTTATTCTACACCAGTAACAACTCATGCTATTGAAAATATTTAATTAATTTTTATCATTGACAACTGCTACAAGTAAATATTCTTTTAAGAAAATAGTCATCAAACGCAATACACTTTCTATAATCATCCCTGTACCCTGACTTCATAATAGCAAAATAAATATAAAAACAATGAAATTCCTTTACCATTATCTGTATCAATGATCTTACAACACATTTGCTACCAGGATTAGTTTCCAGCAGCACATCCCTATAGTCAAACAACCTGCTAAACTCAGCTAAGATTTTTTTTTCTTATATTTCCTAAAATTTTCTCTCACTACTTTAGGTTCTTCACGGACATCATTCCCATAATCATAAAAAATTTGCAGACTCTGACCTATTAGTTCCATCTTCTTCAAAACTAGATATGAAGTTATTTACATTTTTTTTCTAAAATTGATCAATATCAAATTCTTCTTCAGACTCTTCAAAGACACCATTATCTAGTTCTTCGGCTCCTTTAGAAGAGTTTGGATAAGAGGAATCTTTTAGATTTGGATCTACATTTGTAGTTAGGAATTTATTATATACTGGTGGATAAAAAATAAAAACACTGACCATTCTCTTTGATCCTCACTTAAATTTTTTAATTCACCAACTCTACACCAACCAACCACATTTACTATAATAGGTCCCACATTCTCAAAATCAAATCCATTGCAAACATAAATTTCTATTATATATTCTTTATTCAATAGCTGATCAAGGTCTCGTAAGTTCTTATCTTTTGTTAATTTTATCAAATCACTACCTTTAGATGCAATATATGTTGTCCCTAAGTTGGTAACCTTTAAATTTTTGGCATATCAAATCAGAAATGGATAGATGATCAAAATCAACATTGAATGAATATCCAGTCCTATCCTCATAAGATCTACTTCACTCACCATAATTTCTTTAATTTTCATCTAAAGTTAAAATACTTAGCCTTCATTATAAAACCTATAAATCCATTGTCATTTCAAAATTTTAATAAAAGCAACATAAATTAATTTAAGACTAAAATGTTTCTATTATCAAACTAATGCAGCAACATAAACACTAATATTTCTAATTAACAACATACAAAAATATTTTTAAGTAAGCTATCAATATTGTCAAACACATGCAAAGTAGTTTTCTAGGAAACTAAAATTGAAGACATGTGTTCTCTAAATTAAGTTCATTTCAAGATTTCAAAATTTGTTATTTCACTTTCTTGAAAGTTTAGTCTATCGATGTTTTTGAGGTTCTTGATTTCACATATTAAATTTATTTCAAATTTTTAATTTGTTATGTTTTTTTCACTTGCTGAAAGTTCAGTGTAAATTGATGTTTAAAAGGTTTTTGATATTACACATACAAAAAATATTTTTGTGACATGAAACATGCATTAAATTTATAAAGAATTCAAACCTAAAATTTATTTACTCTTAAGTCTTCAATTTGACTCTTACCCATCCAAATAACACATGAAGCAAAGTACTTTAATTCATCTATCAAAGTCAACTTTCAACCCAATGAATCATACTGAATATTCTATAGATAACAAGTGAAACAGACCTCTAAGGTCCTATCATCAGTGATAGTTGGTAATCAATGTATATTGGCAGATTAAATTAGCTAGTCTGGACATGAAAAAATAACCAAGAACACCTCTCACACTAAAATATAACCCTAAAACCCTAAACACTCATGAAAATTAACTTAATTTAGTGGAAAAAAAAGGTAAGAAATCTTAGAAAATCATGGAATGTGCTCAACATGTTTCAGAGAGTGCTCAAGAAAACTTAATCAAAGCAAACACTGATTAACTATATTTCACTTAAACATTCATGATTAAACTTCTTATACTGAAGATAGATAACCAATTTTATAATACTCATAAAAATCAAATTCAAATCACAACAAGTGATGCATTTTCAGGAAAAAATAAAGAAAACAAAAGGGTATTTTTGATACGTTTTGAATATTATCAGTCGTTATCATTCAATGTCAACTTTACTAGCCCTAAAGTCTTTAAAAATTGAAAGATTTGTAGGCATAGTTTCTCAAAACCCTAATGTGAAAATGAAGCCTTCATCTTTCAATTTTAGTAACCCTAACTTATGTTATTCATAATTGGAATATTTATAGGGACAATTTTTTTAAAACCCTAATCTAAAAATTGAATCGTCGCTATTCAATTTTAGTAACCCTAACATATGTCTTCAAAAACTTATCAAAATCCTAATTTGAAAGGATAAACAAAGTAACGTTGATAATCTAAAAGAACTAACCTTTGAAGAAGACACAATCAATTTTACTTGAAAAAATAAAGTACAAAATGCCGGTAACCTACACACATCCAGAGCTTGAACC
>JBDJHY010165242.1:0-12489 GCA_039654485.1 Withania somnifera | reverse complement strand
TTAAATATTTTTTAGTGTTTTTGTATGACCAGTGAACTAGGCACGTGAAGAGATCCAACCTTTTTCTCAAGAAAAGAATTGTGTACAACTCTAATAAAATAATAAGTAATAAATTAAGGTTTTCGGCCTCATGCAAGTGAGTTGCAACGTGCAATCCGAACTGAGGACGCGAAAGAACTTTCTTGTTTCATCGGTACAGTTGCTATTTGGTGCGAGTTACACGTTTCATTGTGCCGAAATGTGAGGTGCAGGTGGTGAGGATCACCCTGGGGTATGCGCTAGCGCCCTTGATAGGCACTTCCGAACCCGCCAGAACTAGGGTTTTAAAAAGCTTACCTTATATATCGAAACGTGTCACTGAAAGACTCTACTGAGACTAAGATGGGCTGTCAAGAACGTAGAGGACGTAGAATGGGCAGAGTCTAAAAATTTGAATAATATTCATTACTTAAAGTAGTTCTTTTGATCATTCATCGAAAGTAGACACTTGATTTTAAATTTGATCAATTGAGTGTCCTAGGTTTATCTTTCTAGTATTGGGAATGAGTTGGCTTATGCTGTGTTTTAATCACTGCCAGAAAAGAAGATACTCAAACAATAAGATGACAATGCAATTATCCTAATCGTTCAACTACAAATGCTTTGACTCTTCATTCCTTCTAAGTAATATTATTGTCATGTATACTCTTTTTAGGATGTGTTCGGAGGAAAATAAAAAAATAAGGAAAATGATATTTAAAATAAAAATAGAGAAAATAAGTCTCAAAATTTTTTACTATACTATAAAATTATTTCATTTTTATTTCTACCCCAAACTCCATTCCTACCTTTGACACCTCAACCTATCCCTTGCCCCACCTCTCAATTTTTTTAAAATTTTTTTTTTCTTAAAATTAAATTTTTTTTACCTGAACTCACAACCCCCTATTTTTTAACAATTTTATTTTTTAAAATTAAATTTTTTTTACAGCAGTTCGCCCCGACCCCCCAAACCCAACCTCTCTTGAAACTCCACCCCCACCTCTTAACCCCATTGGGCCCTCGCCTAAAAAAAATCAATTTTTTTTTACCTCACTATCTATCTCCAGCCTACCCTACGCTGACCTTCCAGCCTATCCCCTACACGGACACCCAACCCAACCCTTCTCCCCCTCCCTCCCAAATTTTTTTTTTTAAAAAAAATATTAACATTTTTCTCTTACCTAACCTACACACCCTTTCCAATCCCTCCCCTCCTCCCACCACACCAATCACCCCAGCTAAATTTTAAATTTTTTTTTCTTATTTTCCTTTTACCCCTACCTCCACCTACATTCACTACTCCGCTTACCTTATTCCTACCCCACCTTATATCCCTCACCTGATTTTTTTATGTATTAGATATATATAAATATTTTAGAAACATATTTTATACTTGCGTATTTTATTCATTAGATTTTAGTGTACGGCATAATTATATTTTCATCGTATGTATTTGACTACAAAAGGCCCTCGAACACAAAAAATAAGCTAAAAATAATTTAATTTTCTAAAAAATATTTTTCATGAAAACATATTTCTCTGTACCAAACACATCTTTAATCTACTCTTTTATCTTAATTGCATGGTTGTGTCTGACTTGACACTTTTTTTTTTCTAATAAAAGAATATTAAAGTTCGTAATCTGAAATAAGTGATAGGAATTTATATCACTATAAATCATTTCATTGAAATTATTACTATAATGTACATGCTTTACACTTACATCCCATGTTACTAATAAAATTATATATAAGAACAACGAAAATATTATTTTTAAAAAATAGCAATTAATGTTATAAATACTGTAATTATTTAAATAATATATATAATATTAAATAAATATTATATCTAAAATATATTATTGGCTGATATGTTGTATTTTATGTTCTTTTTTGCTTGTTTTGATTATTTTATCATGATAAAAATATTTTTTTGTCAATATTGATAATTTTTTTAAAGTGCAACATATACTTATTCACGTAAAATATTCAAATATTATCTTACACGTTTGAATTTTGAAGGTTGTTTATCTCTTCCTGGATGAGATATAGGAACTAAATTTACAGATACTTTATTTTTTAGATTCTGTCACTGAAATTATATTAGCTATTTTATTATTGTTGTTATATATAATTTTTTGATGTCTAAATTACACTCTTAATCCTTATAGAGAAATGGTAAATTACAAAAAAAAAAAAAAAAAAAAAAACTAAGGCTGTTAATGGTTTTAAAAAAACTGCTTACTGACTGAACTGAATCATACCAAATATTTTATTAGTTTCTTTTAATAAATTAAATATTTTTATATAAATTTATAATCATATTAAATAATTAAAGATAAATTAATAGTATAAATATAAATTAAAATGAGATTGAAGGGTATCGAATATATTTACTTATAAGCAATTTTTTATATATTAAATATGAATGATGAAATATGGATATTTCTCATTGGGTCCAAGGTGATTAAAATGTTTACAAGTTTACACGCGACTATCATCGAAGTCTCAACTCTGGAACATATTATGCTACTTTTTGACTAAATTACTTCTAACATATTGAATAATTAATTACAGGATATTTTAATAATTTTGAGTAGCAAGTTATTAGATGTTTTTTTAATGAATTAATTTTTTTTTTATTGGATACTTAATTCGTCTTTCATGTTCCCTTGATTCATCATCTGTTGAGCAGTAAAAATATCCAGAATTTTTACCATAGCCACACATAGGTTTCCACAATATATATATAGCTTTTATTAGTGAATTGTGAATCTTACATGATGTTCTAAAAAAAATAACCTAATTATATTGATACCAAAGAGAAGGAGATGATGAAACCATTTTGATAATTTTATTTTTATTATAAAAAATTAAAAATAGAGTATTAATAATATACTGTATATTTTATAGAATAATTATTTTAACTGTGCCATTAACACTCCTGGTAGGATCATATGTTTAGCCCCAAGCATGTTCATCAATAATTTATCTGTTTGAGGGGATTAAAGAGGAGGAGGTCAAAACCTTTTACATATAAAAAGTATATTACTACAAATAAAATGAATATCATATTCTCAATTGAGTGTTTTATAAAATATAATTCAAAATTATTTTTATAGAAAAGATATTATTAGTGACACTTATCTGATATTATACTTGTGAATTAATGATTAATCCATGATTATCAATGGATTAGTATTGCTTATAATAAACTTGATAATTATAATTCATTAATAGGATGAATTTCATTTGGTTCTGCTTAAAATGCCTTACTAACTTAATTCGGTGGTCAAAGTATTGATTTCATATGACTGAAATTATTAGTTCAAATTTAATAGTAAGTAAATTTATTAGATAACATTAATTCATGTACCTAATAAGATTCTTGACTAACCTTTAGTGATATTTGCTTTTCGATTTTATATTTTTTAATTTGAATTGTTACATCAACATTGAATTTTTATTGAATCTAAATAGGATTAAAAAAAAAAATCATTCTTATCCTGGAAGATGTCTTGTTCTAATTAGGAAATTCAATTAATAAGCAGATAATCATACTTGACTATAAATACTTTGTTTCTTAACCACAGTCAAGCAAAAGGACTTCTTCTTACAATAGCAATAAGATACACTTAGTTTAATTACACAACAAGGTTTTTACTTCTTCACTTAATATTTAATTCATTGAATGCATAAATAGTTTTTTATGAGATTATCTTTTATTTTAAATTTATCAACATTTTGTTTTCGTTTTATGTATAGCAAGAATGATGAACCAATTGAACAAGAAAAAAGTAGTGTTCATAATGGGAGCAACAGGAGCGGGAAAAACACGTCTCTCTGTTGACCTTGCTATTCATTTTTCGGGAGAAATCATCAATTCTGACAAGATGCAAATTTATAAAGGACTTCACGTTATCACCAACAAAATTACCGAAGCTGAAAAACGAGGTGTCACACATTATTTAATAGGTAAAATTTTTTATTATGCTCACTAGTAACACTAAACCTTTATCTGTATAACTATAGATTTGAGTGGAAAATGGATATTGTTGACACTCGTTCTTCCTATTTTCTTGTTGAGTTTTATTTCTATTTACGAGGCCAATAAGCCTTTCTTTTTTTTTTTTTTTTTTGCTAACTTAGGTTATCTTCATTATTTTAGTATCGTTTTTTTACTATTATTATATTATTTATTTACTCTATTTGCATTTCTCTACTGCTATTTCTCTTTATAAATATTAAAAATTAATGCTCGTCAAAGTGTATAATAAATATCAATATATTTTTATGAAAAAAATGCATTTACTTATTATACTATTCTCTTACCCATTTTAATATGAGTCAGTTATCTTCATCAACTTTTTTAAGTCTGAAAATTCAAAACATAAGAATCTGAAATCCTTTAAAATATTATTAAAATTCCTGATTGGTTCTACCAATTTTACTCCCTCCCTAACGTTCCATTTTTGCTTATTTTAAAATTATTTAACTTTCTTAGTTTTTAGTTTTTTTTCTGTTCTGTTTTAATTTATTTCCCTAATTTTCCACCCAATTTTTTTTATTATTAATCACCTAAATAATTGACACGAAAGTAGAATGTATACAAAAAGAAAAAGGGAGAGCAGCGAGAGCCTTCTCTTATGTGTCGACTAGTTGCTTTGAATCTATTTATATTGCAATGTTAGAATGCGCCTCACACTGAACTTCTGATCGTATTTGCAAGATGAAATTGAGCCTGATGTTGACTTCACAGCCGAGGATTTTTCAAATCAAGCCATTCGCTGCATTGAAAAAATTTCTGATCGTGAACTTGTGCCAATTATTGTTGGAGGATCAAATTCATACATTGAAAAACTAGTGGATGATCCTATGTTCATGTTTAAATCCAACTATGATAGTTGCTTTATTTGGATCGATGTCATTGAGTTATCTCTTTTATACTCTTCGGTTCGCAGAAGGGTTGATCATATGGTTCATGCAGGTCAGTTTTAATTTATCTTTATTTTACGGAGAATTAAATAAATAAAATAATTTTTGAATAGTTATGGCTCATGTAGGGCTAGTGAATGAGGTGCGTGAAATATTTATGCCTGACGCAGACTACAGCAGAGGAATTCGACGATCGATTGGTGTCCCTGAAATGGAGAAGTACTTAAGAGAAGAAAACAAACTAGACGGTGGTGAAGGATCAAAAAAGAAAGCACTTCTTCAATCTGCTATTGAAGAAGTCAAAGAAAACACTTGCAAATTAATACGTAATCAACGTCAAAAAATTGAACGTTTGAGAGAGGAGAAAATGTGGACATTGCATTATGTTGATGCTTCTGATGTATTCAGAAAAACTGAGAAAGAAGATGTTGACGATGCATGGAAGGAAACTGTGTTGAAACCATGCATACAGATTGTTGAAAATTTTCTCAAAAAAGAGGACGAGAGTACTACTAAGAGCCTGATTTTGTTTAAGCAGTTGTGAGTGGTAGATAATTAAAAGTAGTAGTAGTATTCAAGTATTTGGATTAAAAAGTATGTTTTATTTCTTTTATATTATAAATTAAGAAATTGGAGGATCCATCTTTTTATCTTTATTGTCCGACTATTATTTGATTTATATTTAATATCTCCCTTTCAAGAGTATTAAATTTTTAAAATTATCATGTTAAGAATTATTGACTGGGTTTCATCAGATTCAATAGATTTATATGCTTTTACTATTTTTGTAGGCAAAATGAATCATTCTTTTAAAAATAAAAACTATTTTAAAAATAATATATACTGAGGTATAGAAAGAAATACACAAAACCAAATCATTTATTAATTAAATAATAGCACAGGAATCTCTTTATTTTGTAATAGTTATAAACTTAATAAAAATGAAAATGAAATGGACAATAGATATCATTTATAGTGTTTATTTTAAAATCTTATTTCTTTCAAAATGAGTAAACGATTTACCTTATTTTTATATTATCATCAATATTTAAAAAAAAAAATTCAATAAAGCATTGTTCAGTTTGTTAATATTACCATATATCTTTAATTATTAATTTTTAAAAAATATATATACCAACTCAAAATATATTTTTTCCAAATAATCTTAAAACAAATAAGAACATTTTTTGAAATAAATTAGATCAACGTATACTCTTAGTCATAGAACGAAATACAAATTCCCCTCCACGAAAAGAAGAATAAAAGTAAATAACAAAATGAGTTAATTTTTAGAAATAATAAAAATTATTACTGTTAGAAATATATATATGTATATTATTACTTTTTATATGTGAAATGAGTTAACTTTTAGATCTAAAATATATAGATCTAATATATTATATATGTGTGTGTGTATTATTATTATTATTACTTAAAACAAATAAGAACACTTTTTGAAATAAATTAGATCAAGGTATACTCTTAGTCATAGCACGAAATACAAATTCCCCTCCACGAAAAGAAGAATAAAAGTAAATAATAAATGAGTTAATTTTTAGAAATAATAAAATTTATTAATTTTAGAAATATATAGATGTATATTATTAAGTTTTATATGTGAAATGAGTTAATTTTTAGTTCTAAAATAGATAGATCTATAATATATATATATATATATATATATATATATATTACTACTTTTTATATGTGAAATGAGTTAATTTTTAGAAATAATAACTATAAAAAAAAGTTTAACTAATATACAATGAAATGTAAAAAGGTATATACACTATAAAGCTATTCATTAGTTAACTAATATTAGACAAATCTCTTTATTAGCAATAGTTGAAAACCTAATAAAAATAATAACGAAATTGACAATAGATAAATAAGTCATTTCTAATGTTTATTATTTTAAATTATTTTTTGACAAAATGAGTAGAATTAAATTTCTCTTACTTTACATTATTATCAACACTTAATACATAAATTTTTTATTAAACACTATGCAGTTTGCTGATATTATCATAAATTTTTAGTTATTGTTTTTTAAGAAGAAATATTTCTTGTACCCTCTATAAAACACCCGATAATATTTTCTACAAATGACCTTAATATAAAAAAAATTGAAATAAATTTGATCAACATAAACTTTTTGTTATAACATAAAACAGAAATCCCCTCCAAGAAAAGAAAAAAACATAGAATAATAGAATGAACTACATGATTTGCAACCACACATTTTAATTCAAACAACAACAAATTAAACACTTAAACATTAATCACCACTCACTACTCATTCATTAATAGTACTAATAATGAGAAAAATAAAAGAAAATTTAAAAGGATAGTACGATTCTTCAAATCTTAAGCTCTGTCTGTCATTAATCAAGCAGAACAATTAGGAGAATCAAGTTTGCATTTAGACGGAAGGTCCATAGCAAGAGTGGAATTAATATTAAACGTAGACAGCACTGGACTGTTCTTGAAAGTGCAAAGACAAGGCAAATCTGCTTTTCTTAAAGCAACACAACATTTGTCAGATGGTGGCAATGGTTTAGGGCCAGATACTGCTGGCTTGCATGTCATTAAGTCATTAATGCTTAAGCCACACAAGGAATTCTCTGCAGTTGCCATTTCGGTTCCAGCGACTGCCATTATTAGCAGTATTGCAAAAATGACAAAGTTTTGCTTTGCTTTCATATTGCTTCAGTAGTATTTTTCTTTATGTTTTTGGGTTGTGATTTTTGTGAAAGTGGTGAAGGGACTTATATAGAGGATTATGAAGACCTAATTTTGTTATTTTTTTTGTTAATGATATTTCACATGCAATACCATGGCCTATATAATGATTTTAGTACAATGTTTAGTTAGGAAAGTATTATCATTTTTTATTCACACCGCCACTATTTTCATGTGAGACAAATCGAGTTCATAGATCGATTACTTTTATATTAGTAATTAAGATGATCTTATTTTTGTAAAAAACAAATTCACTGAGCGAGATATCTAAAGCAAGTTATCACTGTACAACAAAAATGTAAAATGTCAAAAAAAATAAAAATACAAACAAAGAGCCTATGTTTTATCTTACTAGTCCTATTAAGATGGTCAGCGTTTAGCTTTTCTGTTTTAAAAAAGGAAAAATTCAATCTTACATCATTGAATTACGCCAGATTCCCTCTGCTGTGATATATTCTGCCATGTGAAAACGGTGAATTGTTTATCAAGGATAAGCTAAATCATGATATAATGTTACTAGGCTTTGCCTCTCCCAAGCCAGCAAGGCTACAAATAGGGTGGATGGTTATGTTGTATCGTAGATCAAATTTTACTTTTTTAGACTCCGGACATCATAAGGGCTATTCCATGTCAACTGCTATGATAACTTTTAATGGACACATACTCTCCGGTTTAAAATTGTTAGATGGGGAGCTACAATTTTTCGTTTATACGTTCTAATCTATAATTAATTTTACTTACTATGGTCCAAATAAATACATATTAAACAAAGGTATATGAATACATGGTCAGTTAACTATTTATTTCTGTCGAAATTGTAGCTGTAAGGCCGACTCTGCTGCAGCTGATAAGTGACTTTCTATTAAGAATAAAGCAAAAAAATTAGCATGAACGATATAAACCATGAAAGCTATTCGTATATATGGAGAATAAGTTTGAGAGAATCTTGAGAGCGAGTAAGAACAAGCATTGAAGTGTTGATTTCTCGTCACTCGTGAGGGGAAGTTGTCAAAATTGGCTTCACATATCACGGACTTCCTTTGTTTAATAGTTTAAAAACCTTGTTAATAGAATACAAACAAGTAATCCAGCTTTTATAGTGCTTTTAGCCTGTCTTATCAATACCTCTTTAGTGTCACGAGAGTGATAATTTTGATTAATATTATATATAATAATAACTTTTGACCCTTCTACCTATAGCATGGAAGTACAGTGATCCCCATGGTGTGGTGTGGTGTTGTGTTGTGTTGTTCACATACTCTTTTGTTTGGTACAATACTATATGGTATAGGGATATAGAGCTCGATATAAATAGTAAGAATGCCCAGATATACATTCCTTTTTCATTTGTTAATAACTTAAGATTCTCGTGAATTCTGAACTTTGTAGAGCAGCCCATCAAAATAATGATAGCCAACATATATACACGCACCTAATTAATGAATAGCTTTTGTATAAGTATGAAAATGACACATGTTTTATAAGTTTGTTAAAAAAAGCCAAAAGCAACTAAAATTTGACTTTTGCTTGGCTACAACTGTTTGTATATAATAGTTGCTTAGCTATAACTTAAATTATTTATAATCTTTGATTTTTCGGCTACTACTTAAGTTATATATAGTATTTGGTCATTATTTTTTACATAGATGTATTTGAAATCGACATCATTAATACAACTTCCAGTTGTATTTAGAAAAGCTCATATATATAATTGGAAGTTATAGTCGAACTAGCTAAAAGTGTAACTGGTAATACATACAAAAATTTCAGTTGTATATGAACTTAAATATTTGCTATTTTTGAGTTTTGCCAAAAATGGCTAGCGGCTTTAATTATTTTGGTCAATTTTAACTATTTTCTTATAATAAAACCTTAAATATTTGTGAACTAAGGAAATTAAGTACTAACTAATACAATAGTATTGGGTTCATGAGTTGAGTTAGATTAAATTAAAAGTAATAGGTCAATTGAGTTTATATATTTATATAGTGTAGTTAATAATTCGAGTTTTTCGGTTAATCAAATTTTTAAAAAAAAAAATCAAAAATCGAACCGAATTACTAAAGCTTTAAAAATACAAAACAAACCGAGCCGAACAGAAAAAAATCAAATAACCGAAATCAAAATTAAAAAAAAGCTTGATCCTTTTTTCGATTTTAACCAAATTGTATCCTGGCCTAACTGAGATTTGTTCAAGTTGTTTTTTACATAAATAGTGTATTATAAAGTTTCATTTACGAACAATAGCACATTTTTTGCTTTACATATTATAGCTTAATTTTTTTTAAAATAAAAAATAGCTAAATATACATATAATACATTTCTAACACAATTTTTAATATAATAACACATAAATTAATTTAAATAGCATTTAATATTTGAAATTCATGTATAATATGTTTTAACACTATTAATAAGAGGAAAAAATAAACAACAATTATAATTCATTTTGAATTCAATATGTTATACGTATTATAACGACATTTCAATGCACGTAGTCTAACTAAAACATATTTAATACAAATGTATTATACAAGAATTCGAACATTTCAATATTATTTAAATCAATTTACGTTGTTAGAAATGTATTACATATATCTAAAATAACAATGTATAATTTATAACTGTAATTTAAATTTAATAAAAAAAATTTAATTTGGCTATAGAGTTATACCTCACTGACATCTTTGAGTCTACATGAGATGTGATCCTAATTGAAAGTACAAATGAACCCACCTCTTTGTGCAATGTTTCCACAGCAATCACACATGCTTCAGCATCCTTGACTGAACATTTGGGACCCCTGGAAGCTGGTAATGGTTTGCCGTAGGAGGCATGCAACTGTTAACGAAAAATAATCGAAGTGACATAGTAACAACTTTTAATCAAAAAATAATTTGTAACAACACAATAAAGTGAGGTTATAGGAAAATTTTCGACGAAACTCTCAGAACAACGACCACCTGCAATCTATTTGTTGAAGTTTTGAGCTCTGAAATTGAAAATTTTGGAAGTGAAATTCGTGTTTTGTCATTAATAAGTGATAAAAACTATAATAATAAAATGTAGGCTCAAAAGGTGTGATAAAAAATTAAATAGATACTATTTATGTAAAAAAAATCTTTGTTCTTTTAGCCCAACACAGGTCAAAAGGATTGGATGAAAGAAAGAAGGCTATGACTCTTTGTGGCCCTTATATTTAAAAGCTAGCAACTTAATGAAAATAGGATAAGTCCAAAAGTAGTCACCTCATGTGAAGATTAAATCCAAAAATCAGAACTAATATTAAGACCAGGGGTCTGACGAAATATGGCCAACATTGAAATATAAGGGTACGAAAGTGGTTATTTGTGAGAAAATGGTTAAGATGTAATTCTGATATCATATAAAGTGTCAATGAATTCCTTTTTAAAAAGCTTATACAAGTAATTAATAATGGGGGAAAAGTATATCATCGGAAATATCAAATGTACGTAAATAAAAATGTAAATTAGGAAGTAAGAGTTGATAACATGTTGAAGAAACGAAAAATAAATTGGGTTTTTCTGTCTTCACCTCGCAGATGGGACGCTTTAGGCCTTAGAAAGTTTAAATTAAATATCTTAAAGTGATGAGCATTAAAAAAATTATCTCTAATTCTTATTTACAAATGTTTATGGAAGATACATTTGTCTTCTAACTCCTAGCCTCCCTAACTCAACTTTCTAATAATTTTAACAGAATTGGTAAATCGCTACTACGAGACTTTTTCATTAGTCTTTATTTCATCATTTCAATAGGAATTACCATCCTAAATGACATTCATCTTAAGGCTCTTGATGGATTAGTCTACTTTCTGTCTTTATGAGGATATTATTTATTTAAAGAGATTAACTATGCATGATACTTTCGTCATTCCTATTAGTAATTAACCGCCATATATATTAGCATAATGTCACTATCAAATTTTAAATTTCTTTTCTACATTCATATTCTCTATTCCTAACAAAAAAAGGATTTAGGGGTGTATTATGTAGGAAGGAAAATCTTTTTGAGAAATAAGTAAATTATTTACTTATTGATGTGGTTTTAGATGTAGTAACAATAAATTGAACCACAATCAAATAAATAAGAAAAGATTATACGAATATGATTAAGAAATAGAAACAAGGGGGGAATAGACTTTAGAAGAAAAAAAGAGAATAAATCCAATAATTAAAATACATTAAATATTAGAGGGGAAGAAAGATGAACTCATACATGAAAATATTTATGTAGAATATTCAAAAAAAGGTTCATCAAAGAGATATAGAGGAATCCTCCATAAACTTATACAAAGAGTCTTTCTCAATTTTCAAAGTTAGCTAACGTTAATAGGGAGACTTGAAGACAATTTGTACTAGTCTTACAGAACTGACTAAATTACAAGTATGATCAAATTATTAAAATAACCACTTGAGCATATGATGACCTTGAAGTCTTCTTTCCATGTTTTCTTTATATCATCCAAACTCATGATTGTCGGAAAAATAATTCAAAGTCCTTGATGACCTTTGTAGTTGTAATCAACCCTCTCATAAATTCATTCGAGCATGTTATAAACTATAAAAGCTCTTTTAATAAAAAAAATTCCTTAGATATTTTGAGCTTTTTGTGGGTGATTGTGTAACAATAATAAAAACCCCACTCTTATTATTTCATGATACTACAATATATAATGTTTACAATATACAACTTAATGGGCTTTGAGGTGAAGGGCTCAATTAAAATCTAGTACCCTAAGTAATACATACTACACGGTAGTCCAATACCC
>JBDJHY010165233.1:0-12489 GCA_039654485.1 Withania somnifera | reverse complement strand
TTGACTTCAGCGCCAGTGTTGATCCTACCAGTGGAGGGTCAGGGATTCTCCGTATATTGTGATGCTTCTGGCATTGGCTTGGGCTGTGTGTTGATGCAGCAGGGTCAAGTTATTGCCTATGCTTCCAGGCAGCTGAAGGTTCATGAGCGTAACTACCCCACTCAGGATCTACAGTTGGCAGTGGTAGTGTTTGCGCTAAAGATTTAGCGACATTATTTGTATGGGGTTAAGTGTGAGATCTTTACTGCCATCGCAGTCTTCAGTATATTATGAGCCAGAAGGAGTTGAACTCCAAGCAGCATAGCTGGATTGAGTTACTGAAGGACTATGATATTTCCATTCTTTATCATCTGGGCAAGGTGAATGTGGTAGCAGATGCCTTGAGTCGGAAGTCGGTAGTCGGTCGGTATGGGTAATCAAAGATGATCTGGACAATATCAGCACTAACCTACTCTGGCGTTGAAATATCCAACCTAACCATCAGGCTGACTAAGGGCCTCTCAGAAATAGGAACTACAGCTAGGCTACCAAAGCTTACAACCTTCCAACTCAAGGCACTGGCAACCACATTAGCCTTGCCCAGATGGTTCAAGATAGTAAAATCGTAGTCCTTCAGGAGCTCAACCCACCTCGATTTCCTTAAGTTAAGCTCCTTATGAATCAGAATGTACTGCACGTTGTGGTGATCAGTGAATACTTCGCAGTGGACACTATATAAATAGCGCCTCCAAACCTTAAGTGCAAAAACTACCGCCGTCAACACCAAATCATGGGTGGGGTAGTTGCACTCGTAATCCTTTAGCTGCCTCAATGCATATGCAAATACATGAGCTAGCTGCATCAGAACACAACCTAGACCGACACCTGAAGTATCACAATACATTATAAATGGCTAGCCCTCAATCGATAGAACAAAAACCGATGTGGTAGTCAGCAACTCCTTCAGCCTCATAAAGTTGGTCTCATACTTAGCTGACCACCGGAAGGGAACATCCTTTTGTGTCAATCTAGTCAGCCGAAGTCATCAAATCCATGAAAGCTACGGGGGCATTAGTCAGCCCAAACGACATCACTAGAAACTCATAGTGCTTATACCTCATCCGAAAATCTATCTTCAGACATCCTCAACCCGAACCCTCAACTGGTGGTAGCCAGACCTCAGGTCAATCTTCGAGAACACCGTGGCTCTCTAAAGCTAATCAAACAAATCATCAATACGGGGTAGAGGATAGTTATTCTTAACAGTCACCTTCTCCAGCTGCCAATAATCAATGCACATCCGTCAGTAGCCATCCTTCTTCTTAACAAACAACATTAGGGCACCCCATGGCGATACACTGGATAGATAAAACCCCTGTCAAAATAATCTTGCATCTAAAAGCTCAACTCAAAAAGGTCAGCCGGTTCCATATAATACGGAAGAATAGAAATGGGACTAGTGCCCGCTCAACCTCGATAGCAAAATTTATATCTCGCTTTGGTGGAAGTCCAAGAAAATCTACAGTGAAGACATCAACAAACTCGCTAGCAACTAGAACAGTCTCAGGGGAAAGGGGCTCAGCACTAACATCTCTTCTCACTACCATATTAGGCTTGGTAAGTCAAGATCTCCATACAAAGAGCATGGTTAGAAACATCTGGAAATGAATTTTGTAAAATAAGAAGTAACTCAACATGGCCCTACAAATTAGGACTCACCCCATGAGCAAAGCGGTGAATCCGTTCCTCCTCAGAAGATATCAAGTCCCCAGCATGCTTGGAAAAATCAATAAACTATGATGGCACTGTCATAGAGCCCTACCTCAATCCCTAGATCTGCACCTGCGATGCCTCACAGACACTCCAAGGAACATACTGAGCTAGAAATGACTCTCAGAACTGCCCGTAAGTGTGAAGAGCTAACCCTAGCGGTCTACAATCCTAAAATGTCAGTCACCACTAGCTGGCAGCACCCTTAAGTAAATAGGATGTAAAATCTATCCCATGAGAATCCAAAAGCTATTATACCACTCTGTCACGACCTAAATTCAGCTCATGATGGCATCTACAACCCTCTTGTAGATAAGCCTAACCCTACAGCTCGAAGCTACGTGCAATGGATAATAAAATCTCAGAACATCAAAAAAAGTGGAAAAAAGCATATACAATACATAAAAGAACGGAAGCCAGAAGGAATACATATATAGCCCAAATCCTAAAACTTGGGGTCGATGGCATATGGAGCTACTATATAGAATATCAAAAAGATAGAATATACATAGTAACTCATACAAAAGGTAATACAACATAGGGCCTGCTATAGACAGAATAAAGCAAGCTGAACTCAAGGAAACCACAGTTAACTCGGACGGTAAAGCTCACCATAATCTCGGTAATCATCTAAATCTACTCTGCACGATCACGGTGTCTTTGATAACCCCTGCTGGTATCTGTATTATGAAAAAGGTACAGAAGTCCATCATAAGTACTAAACAAGGTACCCAGTAGGCATCATCAGTCAACTGGCTAAGATAAAATGCAAGTAATAAAGGCGAGAAAGTAAAACAGGTCATTAATAGTAGAGAAATGGTAAGACAAATAGATAAGCAGAAATGTACGATACCAGCAGTGTAAGTACAAATTTACACTAACTAAACATGGTGAACATAGACCACAATGACCAGTACTTGAAAACCCAAAGACAAAGTAAGGGAACGTACATGTGCTCCATCTCAACCAAACCCTACTAATCACAATGTTATATATGCATGTACCATAAATAAAGATCATATAGTAGGGTACAGCTAGGTAAGGAATAGATAGTAAACATACAAAACCTACTTGGTGTCCCATACCCCCGCTAAGTACAAACAGCACAACAAAACCCACCATGACTCCTCCCTAAATCTCGGTGGTCACACATCATACCAAGGAAATACAAAGGGTTCCATGAAAATAAAATAGAGCAGTACCATCAGTTCCAGTATCCAAGGCCTCACCCTATCAGTACCAAAACCCTAGGCCTCTCCCCCTGCCACTGCCATTAACCAGGGCCTCGCCCTATCAGTACCAATCTCGAGCACACACCCCTATCAGTACCAGAAACCAGGGTCTCGCCCTCACAGTGCCAACCTTAAGGCCTGGTCCCCTATCAGTGATAAGGACCAGCCAAACAGTAATATATAGGAGTCTCAATATAAAATGGATACAATAATACAAATAATAATAAAAACAAAAAGTAAGCAAAGTCTAGGATCGGCCAAAGGCCACAAGCTAAGAGCTTATCTCATCACACTCGTCACACAACAACTAGAATAGCTCCTAAGGTCTATGGCCTCAATAAGGTGGGTCCAAGACCCGGGCATACAACCCTTCACCCTCTATGCCCTCTCACGAACCCCGAAACCCAACAAGGATATCAGCAAAGATACAATAATCAACCTAAATACCCAACCCACACTACTAGCCATATCACAGGCACAAATAATAACCCACTCTACAAAACACATAAATAAACCTAGACTACCTGGATGTCAGAAAAAATCCCTGAAGTATGCACACAGTGGACCCAAAGCTCCATCACAACCAATATAACCTGAAACTATACAATTACGAGTCCAGGGATCAAAATATGAAGAATAAAACCCTTTTTTTCAATTAGCAACCCATGTCGAAAAGCGAGCCCCATAGCTTGGAAAAATAAACTAAGTATAGTAGCGGGAAGCCCTCAGCTCGGGGGACTTGTTGTCTAAATTTGAGCTTAAGGAGATAATGAATTGAAGGATAAAATGAGGTTTAAAGTATTGAAATAAAAACATTTATATAACTAAATAAAAGCCAATAGAATGATAAATACTCTAAAAAACCTAGCACCATGAACTACCCCAATTAGACACGCAACACCCCGCGACTCCTCTCAGCTTGAAACCCTTAAAACCCAGCTTGCACAATAGCCCAAAGCAATAAAATAAAATAGGAAAATGCTAGAAAATGAAAGGAAAACCCATATTTATAGACTTTTATGGGCCGCTAGAGTGACCTTGCTTGGGCGGCACCCTAGGTGCATGGGTGACCTTACCAACGCAACCAATGGCCTGCAGGTGCAGTCTGTGACCTACAGTTTCACTTTGCAAAATAAGAAAACTCTGAGGAGTGTAAAATAAGCATCCCAAGTCCTATTCTAGCAAACCAAAAGTGTATTTTGTGTGGAAAACATACTACGGACTAAAAATAATTAATGAAACAACCAACCGAGGTAGTTTAAGAGAAAACGACCCCAATCGCAAAAGGATCAAATAGAGCCAAACTAAGGACTTTCCACAAACCTACTTAAAACAAGCTCGAACATCCTGAGAAGCAAACCAATGACTCAAATAGCCTAAAATCGACAATCTTGAGATGATGCAGTCATTTGAATCTCAAACTAATGCTCTAATTATCGAAAGACCACTTAGGCTTCAAAATGAGCTATGGTTAGGCTGAATTTCTACAAAGCAACCCAAACTCAAAACAAAATGCCCAGGACATGAACTTAAGGTCCACCTAGACCAAGGTCGGGATTTAGAGCTAAAAAAACTATCAAAATTTAATTCCTAGAGTGTTTACTATAATTTCACTCTCAAGTTTCACTATTTCAAAACTAAAACTTCAAAATAGGAAAACTGAGATATCAAGCAAATGAGTCGCCAGGGCACCGAGCTATTGGTTTCAGCAAGCCATAAATAACTTGAGGCAACTACCAGGCATCTCTAAGCATAGAAAAGGATGAAAAATAAGGAAATAATTGAATAGGTCATTACACCCCTCGGGCCTTTGTCAGCTTATACGACCTTGGATTATCATTTAGTCAGTTCCCTTGACTCTGTAATATTGATTACATGAAAATTTTCATATATGGTTTGTCAAAATTAGACTTTGTTTGTATTCTGAGCTTTAATTTTTCAAACTAAGGATGGTCGGGCACCAAAGGGCCCTCAAATTTATCACTTAAATTCAGATAGGCTACGGCTTACTTCTTTCGTATTGGATATTTTGTTTTTTATTTGTTTGATAAATTTTCATCTTGGTGATGGGTTACTATATTGGAGCCTTGTATAGTTGTCTTGGCCTACGACCTATATTCTTGGCCTTTTTACTTGTGTATATGCCCTAGGGAGAGGCTATTTACGCGTGTATCACGCTATCTCTGGAATGTATTTGAGTTTGGGGAGGGAATTATACTAGTGGTTAGAGATTATTAGCTATCCCCTAGATTATGTTGGTGGCTTTAGAGCCAATCTAAATTGTTGGTTATTCTGTGTTTCAAGCATGCATGATGTTTTAAGAGGTAATTGGTCTTTTGGTAGTATGATATCTAAAAGGGATTTCATAACTATTATATTTATATATTCCATAACTGCACTCATGAGCAGTATGGAGCTAGTTTCTCACACCAGTAAACCCTATTTTCTCACTATCAATGTGATCTCTGGATTTTGCTGACATGGAGGCAATTGAATTTTACTTAGATTTAGATTTGTCTACATAGATGGACTTAAATTTTCTACTAAGATATGTTATAAGAGCTAATCCCCCTTTTTGGCATCTTTTCCCCAATAACTATGTCACTAATTAGCCTTTTATGAGGAGTTTGTACATGGGATTGAATCCCTCTATAGACCTTCTTTCCTGGGTATCTGTGCCTAACGTACTAGGTATGTGCATAGCCTAGGTAAGGGGTGTACAGAAAGAGGAATGGTACAAAGGGAAGCCTTTTTTGGGTCCTTCTCATTGGGGTTATACACTGGGAAGGGTGCGTATGGGCCTTGTTTACTTTTCAGCACCCTTTTTCATTGCATTCTCCGCTCTTGTTTGTATTCTTCAATCTTACGGGGGGAGTCTCGATGGATTACCTATATGTTGGTTTACTTTGTCCCTATTTAGGCTTGATGTGGTTACTTTTTTTGCCTTATGCGCGCTTAGAATATTTCATTTCTTGTCCAGTATTTTTTTATAGTTCTTTCTTGTGGTGGTTACGTTGGAGCTCCAGGTACGTGTTGCATTATTTATGGTTTTTCTATGACTTAGGCCACTGTGTTCACACAGTGATATCTGACCTTTCACAGCACTTACTAGTCATTACTGCAGCTACCCTTTTTTATCTGTTAATTGTGTGTTATGGCTCTATTTTCTTATGATTGCTCTTTACTTTACTTATGCTTACTTTAGCCCAGTCGAGCAATGATGCCTACTGGGTACTGTTGTTTTCTATACCTATGCTACACTTCTACATCTTTTTCTAATGCATGTCCTAGTAAGAGCCAGCAGAGCGAACACGATCGTATGAGATAGTTTGGTGTTGTTTCAGGAGACACGGTGAGAAATTGATGTTCTTGCTGGCCGATTTTCCTTCTGTCATCAAGTTATTCTAGATGGACTATAGATCGTTGTTTTGTAGTTTTACCCTATTATGGGTTGTATTTTGTACTATGTTTCGTATAGATGCTCGACAGTCGTGACACCAGGTTTTGGGGAATTTTTTTTTTTGTTATGTATTTCCTTTTTTTAGCACTTGATACTGGCCCATTGCTTAACACTCTAGAATGGGGTTAGGCTTGTCTACAGGTAGGATATATACACCATCACAACTTGAATTTTTAGGTCCTGACAGAGTGGTATCAAAGCTCTAGGTTCACCGATGTCTCTATTTATAGGAGCAAGTATTTGATAGAGTCCCGTGAATATATACGTAGATGTCTATATCCTATCTTTGGAAGGCTATAGGGCACCCTTTAGGAAACAGCCTATCTTTTTGACTCCTTATGTGCATTGTATTCTCACTAGGTTTCTTATCATTTAGAGGCCCCTGGAGGGCACTAGCGAGGTTCCTATACGCATTCCCATAGTTTCTGAGTCCGAATCAAGCATTAGAGGAAAACCACATCAGCCATAGAGTTTGGTAATCATTCGATCTCCAGCAGGAGTTATTCTTATACCGGTTCCTCAGGGTACTAGAGTTCAGACGGGATTACTAGTGGGCTCTTTTAGGGGAAGTGTCACATGGGGATGAGTTTATTGGATTTCACCAGGGGTCTTCGACTATCTAGGAATATAAAACTATGTTCTATGAGGAGGTCAAGCACACTCCCGCTCTTTATCCCATGAGGTATTGTAGAGTGTTGGGTTTCTTTAGAGAATTGATTTTTCCACTCTATTTGGTGACAGAGTAGTTTGTAACAGTGCGACACAACCTCGGGAAGATTTTTAGATAGTTGATGGCCTTAGACAGAGCCTGTCATAAGACCTATAATCTTACTGATCAAAGAGCCTTCCATAGGGCAAGGATTTATGGTACTCCATTTAGGGGTAGTGAGAGGGAAAACATCGGGGGTTGATTTATATGTGGTGAGTTCAAACATAAGACCAAGGATTGTTCCCTTCTAAGGGCTTTGTTGTTATAGAAGCTTGGGCTGAGTAGATAGAGTTCAGTTCAAGGTTGTTTAGGTTTGCCTTTGAGTTATCAGGATATTTTTCAGTGAAACCCTGTCTATGTGTTGATGGTATGATAGACAGAGATTTTAGTAGTAGCAGATCTAGTTGGGTCAGCCCTGTCATCCAATTCATACTTTTTTTCATTCAGCAGGTAGAGGATAGGGTACTCAGAGTAGTTAGCTCGTTAGTTACGTATCTTAAGGTTTGCAGGGTTGTGGTGTCCACAGTAGTTTTTTAGTGTCCCTTGTCAAATTAAGACTTAGAGTTTCTATGATTGTGGCGAGATAGGCAACTATTTCAGGGAATGCCTTTGGTGTAGGGCCTTTCAATTAGTAGCATTTGTAGCCCCACTTCAGATGTCAGTCAGAGCTAGTAGTAGCCATGGTAATATGTTTTTTCTTGTAGAGGGATCGGTTCTAAGGCTAGGGAGTGCCCCTGTTATGGATGCCTTGGACAGGTCGGTCAGCAAATTCTTCTAGTGGTTTCTCATTCTTTGATTTGTGATTTTATGCAGGGTGTTTGGTCTGAGCTATATTCGAGCCTATTCATGATAAGATTACATTCTATTCCCTGCTTAGTTGGTTTATGCTGACTTAGAAATAATTTTAGTTTGTTTTCTTATTTATATTATTTTATTGTCATAAATGGTTTTACCCTTGTTGGTGTTGTGGTGTAGGGTTGGTTTAGGCCTTACTTTTAACCCTTGGTT
Organism: Withania somnifera; assembly: GCA_039654485.1. Taxonomy (NCBI): domain Eukaryota; kingdom Viridiplantae; phylum Streptophyta; class Magnoliopsida; order Solanales; family Solanaceae; genus Withania; species Withania somnifera. Next base: position 4,331 of record JBDJHY010165233.1, on the reverse strand, counting down.
GTTCGTGGCCCTTCTTTATGTGGTTCCTCAGTAGTACCTAGGTTTTGATTCCTATTGGATGATCTAGTCTTGTTTTTTAGCCCATTGGGTGCCTGTGAATCCTTATTATGTTGTGGTTTCTGTAATACATAGATTGAGTTCCTTTCATTTATATAGGCCTTACAGTATCTTAGTTGATGTTTGAGCACCCTTGTTGCGTCTTATCCCAGGTGGATAATATAGTTTATAGGGTCATTTCGTTTCCCGGTGTGTGGGAAGGAAACTTTTTAGTGGTGGATCTTAGTGGAGGTTTTGAATTATCTAGCTAGTTTAGGCGTAAGTGATATGAGATAGTGAACTTCGATCTTAATTTGATAGATAGTTTTAGTGATGTGTTGTGTATTGGCAGGTTACCCTGTTCTCCCTATTTTCTTGATTATTATATCATGATCGTACCTTAGTCACCGTTCGATAGGGTGATAGTAGTCTTAAGGCCTTTGCCGAGTGAAATTTGTCTTATGTTCAGGTCAAGTAGTTAGTTTCTCAGAAGTGCTTCTTAGCCTTGAGTGTTCGATATCTTCTTCATTTTTGCTGGTAGATGCCCTGTTATCCTATGGTGATCTTCTTCCGACAGCAAGCTATCTGGTGGACCTAGTTGTAATCCTCATTGACCATGACTTCTATTGGTTAGTCCTTGATAACCGTAGTAGGTTGCTCTTGTGAGTAAATTTTTCTCCACTTCTATTCGATTTCCCTGGGTTTCAAGTCAGTTTCCATTGAGATATCCCTCTTTTATTGCTCATGCTTGGTCTAAATGGTGCTATATACCTTGCCTCTTAGTTTCCCTCGATCGTGCTTGCTAGTGATTAGGTTTTGTGCTTGCAACATATAGCTATTTTTGTATGTGGAAGTGGTATTTTAGTATTGAATTGAGGTTGTGGTATTCCAAAGAATTCCGCATGTCAGGTGAGGTGTTGTATTTTTAGTCTTATTCGGTTGATGCGACCATGTAGTCTTGGCCCTCATGAGTAGATAATGATTTGGTTTATGATGAGGTTTCTTGTATTTTGGACTAGTGATTGGTTTATATTGGATTTGCAATTCATCTTCGTGGACCTATTTTCTATATGGGATTCAGAAGGCTCTCAAGTTCTTAGTTATGAGTACTGGACTTCAGGTAGTTAAGAGTAGTTGGAATTCATCCTTGTTTTTAGTGTTGTGATGACCATTGTTTTCGGATATCTGGATTTTAGGTTGCGCAACAGCTTTGTCTGTTATATTGTATTGTCAATAAGATAGTGGCAGTTGAGAATACAGTTGCTACCCAAGGAAATTGATAGTATGTGAGTAGGATGACAGAGTACCTTGGGTGATCGCTCCTTCGAGTTTCAAATATAATTTTCCTATTGAAACACAGTTGGTTTCAAGTTGGTGGGTTGATTTTGATGCTAGAGGTTCAGATAGTCATTCTTCTTTCAATTTGTAGGTTGTGAGTAAAGATGGATTCGCAGGCAAGAATAGTTTCTATATGTTGTGCCTAGTATACTTAGTATCCTTTGATTTTGGATTCTCAAGTTCGTTATGTTGTTGATAGATTGTAGCCTTGGGGCTCGTAGTATCAGGATTCCTCCTATGGGGCTTTGTTGGGTTCTGAGGCTGTGTTATGGATACACTTATTTTTGTGGTTCTAGAGTTGGTTACTGTATTCAGACTATTCTTCGTAAGTCCCATTGTACCAGATACTCTATACATCTGGGCATAGTAAAGATGTGCATAGAGTATTGCTATTATATATGTTGGAAAGGTTCTTCACATACACGAGATCCCAGTTCCTATTATTTTAGATAGAGGCACCCAGCTCAATTCTTGATTTTTGGAGGACAATATAGTACTAATTTCCATCCACAAACTAACATTTGGTCTGAGCCACTAAGCACAGAGTACAAGTAAAAGTCTAATACAAGTCTATCTCTAAATATACAAAAGAGAAAAATTACAAGTTGAAGAAAGCAGGAACAGCTGAACGCCAAAGCTCAATCTGTATCTCTGAAGTCAACAAAATGGGGCATGAATGGCAATCCATGAATAAATGTCGGGAGCTGGTACTAAGATATGCACCAGGGGAACACAAATAAAGTATAAGTACATGTCATCGAAGCAACCAGTACCAGTAGGCTTTGAGGTCCCACTAGGCATATAACAAACATAAAATCAGTAAATAACAAGAATACAGTAAGTAAGGTCAAAAAAGCAAATGATATAACATGAAAGCCAGCTACTCAGATAAGAAGCAAGGAAGACAGATAGAGCATGGCATCGCCAGCTAAGGCACAGAATAGGATCTTAGGTAAGAAGGAAAGAACGTAACCAGGGTCCTTGCAACAGTACAAAAATAATAATTGGACTAGCAAAAGAACAGGTAGCGCAGGCTAAAAAAAGACACGGATGGTATACCCGTAACCTCAAGATGCAAGAAGGGGAAGAATAAATAAAATAGTACCACTCACAAGTATCCCATATAGCAAGGAAGATCCAACAGTAAAGTCTAAAACTAGTTAAGCAGTAAATACAGCAATACAGTAAGTAAATTAACACTACCAAATCCCCCATAAGAATAGAAACGTATACAAAAAACACGCTCAAGCATAGGCATCCCATACAACTAGGGGTACACTAAAGAAAAAAGGTGAAGAAGAGTAAAGCAACCACACAATGTCACAGTTCCTACATACGTTCTCCTCCTGTAACCTTAGGCCCAGTAGGCAGGACCAATGGAAGGGATAAACCCAGTATATCCCTGCTCCGACATATAGCCCTCCTTTGGTCGCTGCATACTAGAGGCAAGGTCCATGAGGTACGCCCACTACACACAAAACTCTAACGTCATAGTAACCCCACATCCTAAAACCACAGAGTCTTAGAGAGTCTCATAATCCAGTATACATTGCCCCAGTACAATAGTCTGATCGTGTTGTAAACTCAAAGACTCAAGGTGCCTTGCACCACAATACAATAGTATCATTGAGTTCCTTGATATAACAGTTTCCTCATAGTTTCCATATTTATAGGTTTGATAAGTATAGAAAAGTTATACTCACAGCCGCACGAAGATAGAATCAAGTGTCAGTCGTTATACTCAATGTCGAACGAATTTGTACTCAAGTCCTAGCATAAGTAGTAAGTGATAGTACCCAGTTTCAGGGTGTGAAACCTGGTCTAAATCAGGGAAAAGGGTAGTATCCCGGTGCTCAGTACGCAACTGAGTTTAAAGGAGTAAAAGATCATCAACTTATATTTTTATGAGAAATTTCCACTTTATTATAGTTTATATCCTTTTCATTATTATTATAGGAAACCATCCTCCACAGCTCAATAATCAAAATAGTGAACGGTGATACAGGCCCCAGCCACAGATGTGCTCTCAAGATGACGCCTCCAGCTCTCTCGCAGTATGAATGCAACAACACAACAATATCTATAGCTAACATATGCCCTGCATAGGCTCAACTAAGTTACATCTAGAAGCACAATACACTAGCCCAAACATGAGGGAAAAAACCAAAAGCCAACCTATGCATAAACATTCTACTACTTCTAAACTCACTGTAGCCATCACAAGGCTAGTCATAGGTCATGGGCATCGTATTACATCGAGTGCCAATCAAGGAAAGAAAGGGAATATGATGGAGAAACAGTCCAAATACATGTTAACAACCTAAAAAACCCAATCAACGGATGTTATTCAGTACAGCTATGTAAGATATATGCCTAGAGAAATCCCATGGAGCCTACCTATTGTCCGATAATTAGCGCGCGGCACCTCCAAAATCAACTTGAATGGAAACAAGTAATCTCAAATGGCTACAGAACTAGTGAAATACGAATCCAGGAATCAATACGAAGCTAACAATGCAATTTCAACTAAATAGTGTATTGGGCCTAAAACTGGCCCGTGGGCCCCGCTATCCTAATACAAAAATTAACTTTATTGTAGGGTCCGCGTCATTACTAGAAACCCATGCTCCAAAATTGAGCACAATACAAGCGAGATAAAGGAAACCTAGGTTCCAATATGAGCTTTGGCTGAACTAAAATTCCACAAAATAGCACAAACCCAAAAAAGGAAACCTAGAGAAATAAACTTAAGGACCATCTAGACTAAAGTAGGCATTATGGAGTTAACAAAAGTATCGTAATTCGATTCCCAATGAGTCTTGAAGGAACGTTGAATAAAGTGAGATAATCTAAAACAAATCGCCAGGGAGACGGACTACTCATCCCAGAAGATCCCAAATGACCTGGGGAAGCTATTGGAAAGCTCTAGAACACAAGACAATGCGTAAAACACCTAA
>JBDJHY010165222.1:0-12489 GCA_039654485.1 Withania somnifera | reverse complement strand
TTGGGCCATACCTCTACAAGTTTCAAATTGTGAGTCATATACAATTTTTCACACATATATAATCATGCTCCATCGAAAATGGGATGGTATTACCCTTGACACGTACGTCAAATTGGAAAAGTTTAGTGACTGTTTGAATACTCATTAATTCTTCAAATGCAACATATTTTTCCCCCGACAGGTTCTGCTGAAAGTTAGGCAGATATATATTGGTTCTTAGGCACATGGGATAGGAATGCAGGTCAATTACAGATTCTAGGTGTAAGGGACATTTGGGCAAGTTTGATTCACTTAATATGGATTGTAGGTATATTGGACATCAAAAGTCAATCTGAGCATGGAGAAAAAAACTGCCACTTACTAATAACTATTTAGTCAAAGCCCCATTGTTACTATACCTCTTATATGTATTATACATAACTTATACTTTTATGTATAATCTATACCCAGAAGAACTTTTATGAATACTTTGCGGCCGTTTCATATGGAAAGTAAATTATCCATTGGATTATAATTCTTGAATTAGTTTATTTCACCGGAAAGATTGAAAAAAACAAAAAAATAATATTAAGTTAGACGGGATAAGGTGCATATCTTATGATTAAGCGTATCCCGGGTACCAAAATCATCTCTTTTACCGTTCCACACTATCAATAATCTCTCCTAATGACTTTTAAGTTCCTATATTCATATCAAAAATTGTTACTTTGAAGTCCAATAATAGATTAAGCTGGATATCACTTATCAAATATGCATATAGTAAATAATAATTTAATCTGTAAATCATTTCTCAAATATGTGTAGTAATTTAAATTTAATTAGTTATTCATTGGCAATGTAAATAGCAAAAAGTAATTTGATACTCAACATTTCAACAGTCCCTTAAACAGTAGATAGAGTTACTATATTATTTGATCTTGGCAAAACCATACATTACACCACATTAAACAGCATTAAGTAAAACACTGTTGGCAAAAAGCATACTATTGGTCAAATATATAGCTTTAAAATCTCCTTAATGGTTAATTCTCTTCCTTCTTCTCTTCCTAGTACTAGTAGGAGGAAGAATTGGGATGCTTTGTTCATGTTTGAAGAAGTTTTCTGGATCCACCTTAGTCTTTATTTGCACTAGCCTGTTAAAATTGTTTTTGAAATACTTGTTCCCCCACACACTGGCTTGTGCAAAGCTTGAACTACTATTCCCATTCTTGTTCATCCCTATATCAAGATCTCTGTAGTTCACATAGGCTTCTCTTGGGAACATAGATGCATAAGAAGTCATGTAGTTATAGAGCTTCCTGATCCAATCGATATGTTTTTTGGCTGATTCTTGATCAGGTTGACTCCAGAGAGTTAAGTACTGAATCTTGAAAATGATCCCTTTTCTGTGTGGGAAAGGAGTTTCTGATTCTGATATATTTGCCATCATTCCTCCATAGGGATTCCATATCATCAATGGGGAGTCTTCTTCTAAGAGCCTTTTCCATAGGCCTTCAAGTCCAGTTTCTGGTATTGGCTCTCTTACAAAGTCTGATTTGGCTTTGAAGTAGTTCTTGAATTGTGATTTCCCCTGGAGTAGTACTTGTGGTGGGGTCTTTGTTGGGTATCCTGCAATGTACAGAATTGACTCAATCCAACTCATTTCAGTACAATCTTTTTGTGTCAGTCCCAATTCAGGGAAACTCTCATTCATTATTTGCAAAAGCGTGTCAGCACTTCCAAGAAACAATGAGTTATAAGCTGTTTGAATAGTCCTTTCTCCCTTTACCTCTTTTTTCTCCACCACATTTATGATTACTCTCATGAAGAGACCATCATCAATTTTATCAGCAATTTGTTGCCACTTGTACAAAATCTTTGTCGCACCGTCTTCCAATGTTTTCGGGACAGTGAAAACAGTGACACTCGATGGAACATTGACTAGTTTCAACTTCCACGAAAGTATGATTCCGAAACTAGCTCCTCCACCTCCGCGAATCGCCCAAAACAAGTCTTCACCCATCGATTGCCTATCGAGTATCGTGCCATTAGCGTTGACGATATGAGCATCGATCACATTGTCAGCTCCAAGCCCGAATTTCCTCATCATAGAACCATAAGCACCACCAGTGATGTGACCACCAATTCCCAAGCTGGTACAAAGCCCAGCAGGGAATCCAAGAGTCTTACTTTTTTCTGAAATCCTATAATAGACTTCACCAACAGTAGCACCAGCCTGAGCCCAAGCTGAGTTCTCCTCTATCTTCACGTTGATCTCTCGAAGCTTCACGAGATCAACGATGACAAAAGGAGACCCCATTTCAGAAATGTAGGAGAGCCCCTCATAGTCATGACCACCACTCCTAACTCTGAGCTGAAGATCAAGCTGTTTTGCACAAATGACAGCTGCTTGGACATGGGGTTCTGTTGTTGGAGTGAAAATCAACACAGGTTTAGGAACTGATGGTATCAAACACCTGAGATTCTGAGCTGTGGAATTCAAGATTGTTGTAAAAGTATCATCATTTGGGGTGAAGAAAGCTGAGGGGAAAGGGTCAGAGAAATCAGAGTTCTTGCAAATACATTCGTAGAAGTTTTCAGGAGTTGTATCACAAAGAACAGAATAACTACTACACAATAGGACTATGAAAAATAAAACCATAATTAGTTTTGGAGATGCCATAACTGATAATCTTTTATGTTTTTTTCTTTTCTAAACTATGTTTTTGGATTGATGAGCACAAGGGGTTGATGGTGTTTATATACTGATGAAGCTAAGATTTGATGCTGACTCTATGTGACATAATGCAAATGTCAGTTTTGATTTTCCTTTCAAGACTAGACTAGTTTTTGATGTGTAGTTACTACTATTTGTGAATAAATAATTAATGAAATGATTCCATAGAAGCAGTGTGGAGACAATTGGAACTTTGATTGTGCTCTTGTGCCAAAATCATGGGAGGTCTTTAGGAGACAAAGAAAATACAAAGGAAGATTTTAGAGTGATAGCAAAATTTATGCTTTCTTGATTAAGAACCATCTTTTTTGCTCTTTTTTCACCTTGGATTGAAGGCCTTTCCTTTTATTGATTCCTCAAAAATAAAACTTTCATTTTGGTCGAGAATGTGTTTTACTCCCTCAACATAGAAATTATATAATTTTTAAATTTATATTATTTTAAAAGTGAGAAGTCCTTATAAGTGTTGATTCACCTTTCTCCCTTCTTTAAAAATCTCTACTATACACAATAATCATTTATTAACTTTTAAAAAAATTATAATTTAATCTTTTCACTGATATTTAAGACTTTAAAATCAACTAAATCTTGTATATTGATAATTTCCTTAATTGAGTCATATAATTGACATATTTAAGCAAATTTCAAAAAGAATTCTTGTTGAACTTGGCATCTTTTTGTTTTTTTTTTTAATCAAAACTCATCATCCAACAGAATAAATTATACCTAATATATTTGATTCACCTTAAGGTACATAAATGTAATATATTCTTTCATATTTATTACCTTAAAGTACCTAAATGTTATATATTTTTACTATTCATTAAATTAAAAATAAAATTAACCAAATAGAACTTGAACGTACATGTCTTTTTTTGGAAAAGGTTTCTTCCCAATAATTTACATGAAACATACTTTCTACTTGGGAAAGAAAATAATTAATCACAACTTATTTATAGAAAATAATACTTCATTCATTTCTAAATATTGTCATCCTTATTATAAATAAAAATTTCATAATACTTGTCATAGTAAGAAATCAAGACATAATTAGTTGTTTGTTTACACTGTTTTCTTAGTGATAAATATGGAGAGATATTAATATAATGAAAAGAGATGAGTATTAATTAGAAATCAGTAATAAATGAGGACGATTTTGTCAAATTACATTTTCGCTAATCTTTTCTTAAGAGAGTGCAAGTGAAAAAACAACATCTATTTAGAAATGGAATAAGTAATCTTTGAACGAATACGCTTTTTCTTGGAGACGGTAATAATTATTGAGGCCTTTAATGTTTGGGAATAGTAAATTTATGGTAATAATTTTTAGTTCTTTTGAACCAACCTACTTTTATGTGTGGGAAAAGTAAATTTAATATTATAAAAATTATGATATAATAATTGGAATTTTATTTATTAGCAAATTTTAATAGTTGAAAGAAAAAAATATTTATATTAAAAATGTGAAGGCCATTAAAAATATTGATTGAATTTTTTATCCTTCATTAAAAGACCTTACAATTGACAAAGAACATACTTTTTAAGGGCGGTTAAAGAGACATTCACCAAAACATCCCAAACGGGACTTGAATTTCGACTCTTGACTCTAACTCAATACCTAGGATTAACCCAACCCCGATCCCAATTTAGAACAACTCTCGACATCAACTCGAAATACAGCCCCGACATGAGAGTCAGGGCCCAGTTCTTGACTTGACTACCAATCCTGATTTGGGATCTGATTGCCAGCCTTAACTCGACCTAGATTTAATAGTCCGGAGTCAGGTCAAGTCTACAGTCAAAAATTGAAAACGAGGTTGGGTTTTGGGTTGAGCATTGATTTAGGACTTGAGGTCAAATATCAGGTTAGGAATCAGATCTTAATAGGGATTTGAGGTTGGGGTTGGAATTTTGTGTTAGGAGTCAGTCTTAGGTCAAAAGTCAAGATATTCTAAGATCGAAGTCAGATTTCAAGTCAGGTTTAAATTCTAAATGATAGGTAGGTTTAAGTCTCGAGTCGTGTCTCACGTAGCAGTCAAAATCAGATCTCAAATCTAGAGTCGAGATCAGGTCCTAGGTTAGTATTTAGGGTCGAGTCTCAAATCAAGAATCAAGGTCGGGGGTAGAATGCCACGTCAGGAGTCATGATTGAATCTTAGGTCAAGTTTCCAGTTAGGAGTAGGGTTGGGTCCCAAGTCAGATCGTGGGTTGAGGTCGAGGCTCAAATCAAGTCCTGATCGAAAGTTGAGATCGAGTCTCGTTTTGAGAGTCGATTTGGGACCCGGATTAGAAGTCAAGGTTCAGTCCGTAGTAGGGAGTCAAGGTTGAATCTCGAATCAAGAAGCAGGGTGAAGGTTTGGATCTCAAGATGGAAGTTAGGGTTGGGTTTGTGGTTAGATCCAAGGTGAGAGTCAAGATTTAGTCCTATATTGAGAGTCAACGGCTATGTTTACAGCTCAAGAATCGAGATTAGGGTCAGATCTCGTGTAAGAAGTTAAATCTCGAGTTGAGATCCAAGGTCAAATGTTAAGTCATGGTCAGGGTTGGATTTCGAGTCAAGAGTTGAGGTTAACTACAACTTAGGAGTCAAGCTCGGGTCTTGAATCGGGTTAGTTCAAATCCCAAGTCAAAAATTAAGGTCAGTTTTGTGTGGGGAGTTAGATCCTGAGTCGAGAATGAGGATCAGGTTTCAATTTGAGGGTGAAAGTCAGATCCTAGATCAAGAGTTGTGGAAGTAGGGTTAGGATAGGTAGTTGGATCACGAGTCCATGTCAAAGTCGGGATCAAAAGTCAGGCCATGGGTCAAGGTCAAATCCTGAGTCCCAAGTCTTGGGTCGGGATTGAGAGTTGATTCTCAAATCGGGGTTGAGGTTGAGAGAATATAGGTTGTGTATCAGGGTAAGGACTTGGATAAGGGTCGTAAGTCGTATCCCCTATCGAGTCAATAGTCGGAGTCAGATCCGATGTCATTAGTATTTTCTAAATTATATACCTAAATATTTTTGGGACAATATTTTCTAATTACCAACAAAATAAAAAAACTACTTGAGCAGATCCAAAGAGTTTAACACCGTCAACAATTATATTTTTTAGTAACTTGAAATATTTCACTTTCTATTTTATAGTTCAAACACATTATTCAAGCATATTTATGGAACTTTTTAAAAAAAATCATTGATATAGGTGTAGAGATTAAAATTTTATTAAACTTAAATGAGGAATCTACCATACGAGTCGAATATCTACCTTCAAACTCTAAGATCCATTAAAAAGTTGTGCTTTCACTAATGAATATCTTATAAAATGAGACAAAACAAGAATAACCAGGAGTATAATTTCGTAATCATATACCTTTACGTGGAAGAGTTTATTAGGCTCCACAAGGCTAAATATTTAATGTTTGCTTTAATGCTAACACTCGATCATCAAAATTGCTTTCATCAACAAAATGTAAAAATATATTGTTTAGTTTGTGCAATTCTACTTCTAATTAATAACGATAGGAATTGAAAAATCTGATCGTGGTTAATAATTATTTTTCCTTCAAGACTATCCATCTGACTATTTTTTGGGGATGGGGGTGGGGGTGGGGCGGGGAACAGCAGATCCCCTCCCCGGTTTTTGTCGCGTGAAATAGGTTAAATTCAGTCCAAGCCAGTAGAAAACTGCCACGTAGCATTACTAATTTAGAAATTCTTTTCTTCTCTCTAAACCCAAAAGTCTCCATTGATAACAGAGAAAACCTCCATTGATAGCAGGGGTTTAGGTGTAATTTGTTTTGATAATAGAATAAAAAGCAAGCTGTCTTCTCTAAACAAGAAAAAAGAAAGAATTTATTGAGTTTTCTATTGTAATTGAAATTGGCTTTTTTAGCTTGTGAAATAAATCTAATTCTCTTTCTCTATTCCTTTAATGATGCAAAATTCGTCAGGGATTACACTAAGGAATTTGATAACATCAGATCCATCATCCACTTTGACTTCATCACACTCCACGTGTATGAGCATAACCTTATCAAATTTAAATTCATAAAATAATTCAGATTATATTACTAGCCCAAATAACTGTGATGGATTAATTATTTGAGTTCAATAAACTTGAATTTAATTAAAATTGAGCTAGTCCATTAATTTAAGTCACAAATGATGAGCCTACATACTAAACCCAAGATATCATCTTATTCTAAAGGTTCATTTTGATGCCATATGTCAAATGCAAGATCCAATGGAGTGGCATAATGCCACATGTCAAAATGACACAATAAGCAAGACAAATTCAAAGCCAATGAACATATGCCATGTAAATAAATGATGTGTTCCAACCAATCAAATGGGCCTGTCACTTCAATATGATTTGTTGAAAGAAGTTGGGTCTTTTTTGTAATTTTTCATACCCTACAACTATAAATAGGAAACTCATAATTTAGAAAAGAGGACCTGAATTTTAAACATTTAATCACTTAAGTTCATGCACCAATCAAGATCAAGCTCGAAAGCTCTTGCATTAAGCCACAAGTCAAGATCAAACATACCAAATTCAAGAACATGCTTAAAGAAAATATACCCGAAAATTCAATTAAGACGATTCATAAAGATTGTAACACTCACATATTTTAAAATCAAATAAAAAAATTATTGTAATATTTTCGTGCCTTAGGTTATTTTCTTAATTCAAACTTTATTGTGTACTAGTCGCTACCTCCAAATCAATTAATAAAATTTATGTGATTAACAAGACCCACTTTAATTTTAGCAAAAAAAATTGAAACAGTAAATGGAAATACATTCACATGACTCTTTTTTATTTGTTTTCTAAATTGGTAAGCGAGTTTTAGAAATTTTGATTAACAAATTCCTAAGAAAAAAAGCAGAACAAATACTATCATTTTGCTGGTTTCTCTTAAAAGTCAAGCGTGAGAAAGAAAAGAGAAGGGAAAGTGAAATGAGTTTGTAAAAAGTGTGTATTTATTATGGATTTCGTGAGAAAATATGACCCGCTGTAAACTTTTGATGTCTATTTACAAAAACGATACAAATTAAAGAGGTACTTGTATATATAAAAATACGAAAGTGATTTAGTTCTAGTATGCCAAGAAATTGATATTTAGGAGTATTAAATTTCTTCCAAGTTTGATTAGTGTCATAATCCAAAGTAATGACTTTGCTATCATGTTATTAGTGACAATGATGTGACTCAATTAACAAGCCACTTAATTACAAATAGCGATAAGATGCTGTTAATCTGAAATCCTCATGAATGCAAGAGCTTCTCTTTCCAGATCATAAGGATGTTGATTAGGTGTGTTCTGCTGGATATTTTATGAATTTTTTTCTTTTTAAAATAAATGAATTTCTTGTATTCCATATATAAATAAAAAACATTATAGGAGGTAAAGTGAGGGACAAGGGCTACCAACAAAGGAGGTGTTTTGGAGAGCAAAAAGACACAACAACAATTATGAAACTTGTTTTTTTCCTATTTTTTTTTTTTCAAATATAATACTTTATTTAAATTTTGATCTAGCTAACATGGAAAATTTTCTATATAGAACAGACCCTTAATTTGTAGAATAGATCCAATCAAAGTAAACTATTGATTGGTTTTACGGGCTTACTTTATGCATGCAATTAATTTTGCTGGTAATATTAAGGAGTCATCTGGCCAAGAAAATCATTCATTTTTTTAAGAGTAAACAACATATATACACTAATATAGCTTCTTTATTTCAATCCATGCCAGAGTTTTTCAATTTTCAGAGTATACCAATTTTTTTAACAAGTAGTAAAAATTAAAAAATAATTTTTTTAATTTTTTAAAAATTAAAGAATAACGTGGCATAAATGGAATATATTTTAAATCAGCTCACAATCCATAAATTTTCTTTATAAAATGAAATACAATACAAAACTAAATAAATTTTAAAAGAGAAAGGTTTCTAAAATTGAAAAGTTTATATATATGAAAACTTGCTAAAATGGGAAGATTTCCAAATTGAAAAAATTAAAACTTAAAATTCAGATCATTTTATTTCTATTTATAGCCAACATGATTGGTAATACATGTCATTACCAGCCATTAGTCACCAACCATGTTGCCATGTGACTAAACATAAGGCTTGGCCACTAAGTTTTATTTTTAGCCACATGGTCATATTCATTGGCTTCCAACACTCCCCCTTGAATATTCATGAGGAAGGAAAAAAAATGATTATCCATAATACGCATTGCTTACTATCTCATTAAAAACCTTACCAGGAAAAACCTAATGGGATAAAAATCATAGTTAAGGAAAAAAAGTACAACATGTATTTTTCCTCCCCCTGATGAAGACCATGATTGAAGCGATTAAGTCTTCGCACTCAATCCTATGCACCATTTTCTCAGACGTTAGTAGGGACTTAGTAAATGGATTATCGCTTGAACGGCCTTGTTGCACATCAATATCACCCTTTTTCTAAAGATCATGCGCAAAGAATAACTTTGGTGATATGTGCTTCGTTCGATCTTCTTTGATGAAGCCTCCTTTCAATTGGGCTATGCATGCAACATTATCTTCATACAGAACTATGGGTGCCTTGATATCATCCTTCAGGCCGTATCTTTTCTGGATAGAATGTATCATCAATCTCAACCACATACATTCTCCACTTGCTTCATGAATAGAGATTATCTCAGCATGATTTGAAAAAGTAGCAACGACCGAATGTTTTGTGGATCAGCATGATATGTTATTTTCTCCAAACGTGAATACATAGCCTGTCTAAAATCGAGCTTTATGTGGTTTCGATATATAACCAGCATTTGCATGACCAACAAGATCTGCACAATATCCGTTAGAGTAAAATAGACCCATATCAATAGTCCCCTTAAGGTACCGTAGTACATGCTTGACTCTGTTCCAATGCCTTCGCGTAGGAGAAGAACTATACCTTGCTAGCAAATTAACAGAAAATGCTATATCCAACCTTGTTGCATTAGCAAGGTACATAAGTGCACCAATTGCACTGAGATATGGTACTTCAGGACCAAGGAGTTCCTCATTTTCTTCTTGAGGTCGGAACGAACCCTTATCCACATCAAGTGATTGAACGATCATTGGAATACTTAAGGGATCTTCTTTGTCCATGTAAAATCATTTTGAGATTTTCTCAGTGTATGCAGATTGATGGATGAAGATACCGTCTGCTAAATGTTCAATTCCCAAACCAACATAAAATTTTATTTTTTCGAGATCTTTCATCTCAAACTCTTTCTTTAAATATTCAATCGTCTTTTGGACCTTTTTTGGAGTTCCAATGAGATTTATATCATCGACGTAAGCAGCTAATATAATGAAGCCCGATGTTTTTTTTTAATAAAGATATAAGCACAAATGACATTATTTATGTAACCTTCATTTATTAAGTACTTACTGAGGCGATTATACCATATATGACCTGATTGTTTTAGACCATACAGTGATCTTTATAATTTGATTAAGAACATACCTTGAGACTTTGAACGATATGCTTCAGGCAATTCAAATCCTTCTGGGATTCTCATGTAAATTTCATTATTAAGTGTGCCATAAAAGTATGCAGTAACTACATCCATGAGATGTATCACAAGATTCTCATTTACAACTAAACTGATAAGATATCAAAACGTTATTGCATCCATAACTGGTGAATATGTTTCTTCATAGTTGACGCCGGGTCTTTGAAAAAATTCTTGCGCAACAAGGTGAGCCTTGTATCTTACAATTTCATTTCTCTCATTTCTTTTTTATACAAAGACCCATTTATAGCCAACTAATTTTGCACCATCGGGAGTTTAGACTACATGTCCAAAAACCTAACATTTAGCAAGTGAGTTCAATTCTGACTGAATTGCCTCTTTCCATTTTGGCCAATCACATCTTTGTCGACATTCCTCATAGATTAAGGTTCAAGATCCTCACTGACGTTTATAATATTAAGTGCAACATTATATGCAAAAATATTATACACCATTACTTTTGAACGATCTAAATTTATCCTATTACTGGTAGATCCTATAGAAAGCTCTTCATTTACTTGGGTCTCGAGTTCACTAATCTCTACAGGAATATCAGGATTAAACAGACCTCGAACCTCTTTAGGAGATTCTTTCTCAGTGTCATTTTGGTCATTTTTCGCACTACTTTTTCTAGGATTTTTATCCTCTGAACCTAGTGGCCTACCACGCTTCAGGCGTTTTTGGGATTTAGAAGTTATGACACTGGTAGATGGTCTTTCTGGAACATCAATTCGAATAGTCACATTCGCTGCAAGGACATATGACTCTGTTATTCTTTTAAAATCAGTAAATGCATTTGACATTTGATTTGTTATTCTTTGTAAATGGATGATCTTCTGGACCTCCTTTTCACATATTGGGGCTCATGGATCATAATGTGATAGTGATAAAACCCTCCACACAATTTCTATTTTGGTAGGTTCTTTTTTGTTTTTCCCTAATTGCAGAAAATTTATTTCATCAAACCGACAATCTGCAAATCAAGCAGTGAACAAGTCTCCCATCAATGGTTCAAGATAGCGAATTATGGAGGGTGAGTTAAATCCAATATATATTCTTAACCTTCTCTGGGGGCCCATCTTAGTACGTTGTGTGGTGCTACTGGCACATAGACCGCACAACCAAATATTCGTAAATGAGCAATATTTAGTTCATGATCAAAAACCAATTATGACAGAGAATATTTATTATAACCAATCGGTCGGTGACGAACGAGTGCTGTTGTATGCAAGATAGCATGACCCTTAACTGTAGTAGGCAATTTCGATTCATAAGTAGTAACTATTAATTGTAGGCGCTTAATAAATGACTCTGCAAGGCCATTTTGAGTATGAACATAAGCTACAGGATGTTCAACTTTTATCTCAATTGATAAACATAATCATTGAAAGCTTGGGATGTAAATTCCGCAGCATTATCGAGGTGGATGACTTTAATAGGATAATGTAGAAATTGTGCCCTTAATTGAATTATTTGTGCCAACAACTCGCAAATGCCAGGTTGCGGGATGACAAGAGGCATGCATGGGACCACCTCAAAGATGCATCAATTAGGACCATAAAATATCTAAACACTCTACTAGATGTGTAGATAGGTCCACATATGTTTCCATGTATACGTTTCAAAAATTTAGGGGATTCGATGCCAACCTTCATTGGAAATGGCCTCGTAATTAACTTGCCTTGGTGACAAGCAGCACATGAAACCTCATCATTTGAAAGACTCTTCAGGTTCTTTAATGGGTGCCCAATGAAATTTTCAGTGATTCACCTCATCATTATTGATCCAGGATGACCTATTCAGTCATCCCACAACATAGAAGTATTCAAATTGGCAAACTTCTAGTTTACGATAGAATGTACTTTAATTGTATTAATTTCTATATAATACAATCCAAAAGACAAAATTGGAAATTTTTCCAAAACACATTTCTGGCCTGCGATATTTTTGGTAATGCCAAGGTACTCTTTATTCATTTCATTTATTGTCTCAACATGATACCTATTTCGGCAGATATCCTTGAAACTTAACAAGTTTCTTGGGGATTTAGAAGACAATAAAGTATCTTTTATAACCAGTTTTGTCCCCTTAGGCAGAAATATAGTAGCTTTTCCGGAGCCTTTAATCAATTTCTACTTACCAGAAATTGTTGTAACATTCGTTTTTTTCCTCAGCAAGTAAGAGAAGTATCTCTCATCTTTGAAGATGGCATGAGTTGTTCCACTATCAATTACACAG
>JBDJHY010165211.1:0-12489 GCA_039654485.1 Withania somnifera | reverse complement strand
TCAAGAGGAGCAAGTGACTCTTACATTAAGTGCCCAAGAAGAATAAAAATCTGTATTAGAGAAAAATGATCAAGTGACTCTTTCATTAAGTGCCTAGACCAAAATTAAAAATGCAGTGGAGCCCAAAGAAAATCACAGAGGGAAAAATAAAAAGCTGCCAATTTATGACAGTAAATTCAGCACCAACTTATGACTGCCATTCCCCATCGCAAAATCGAAATCATATAGCCTTACACTAGGCAGTGACGACAAACCATAAGAGGCAGCTGAGGTTAATTTAAGGTGAAAGCAAACACAACAATGATAAACAACATGATCTCATTCACCATTCTTGTCCAAAATGCCTACAAAGGACATCCATTCATCCTCATACCCTTTCAAAAGTAATACCCTCAAGTAAATGTTATGATCAATTCAATAAGGAAAAGGCAACCAGCCACAATATACAGAGAGTTTAATCATGCAGCGAAGTGGCCCATGATGGCCTGATTAGGTCCCACACATGTCTCTATCAACCATTCAATGACTTCAATTTGACTAAAAAGTTAAGCAGCTAAAATTGATACTAAAAGGCATTTTTCTTTTTGGGGCTTCTATAAGAAAGAATGACCAGGACATACATAAATTCATACACCGAGTTACTAACCATGACTATTTTCAAACCTGAAAGTATATTGTTCAACTTCTAGGAAACATAGGAGCCTTTTCAATTATCATACGAGCAACATAAAAGAAACTACTTTAAGAAATGACTCAAGCAATGACTCCTGAAACTAAAAGAAAATGAAATGACAGCCAAGTCATAAGGTGAGAGTGAACTAGCTGTTATCTTCCTCTCAGGACAAGTTCTTTAATCAAAAACCATGAAATTAAGGCAACCCAACCTTGAACCAATAGTTACACAAAGACTTAAAACCCAAGTAGTCTACTTGGGCTGCAATACACACTTAAAAAGAGAAGAGTGTTATTGTGGCACTTTGAGAGAATAAGAAAGAATGAAGGTGATAAATGATAGGAAACCATTTATCATTTCCGCATAAAATGTTCACAAGAACACCCCTTGCCCTCCTGGGCTTCTATTAACAATAATAAACAAAAGACCCACAAAAGACTTGTATCGTGCTTACTTTTCACCACCTACTCATTTCCTCCTGACTTCATTTTTTAGAGAAAGGAAATTCCACAGGTTTAGCAGGGTACTGCTTGAGGCAGAGAGGACTGGTACTAAAACAACTTACATTAACCTTTTAATGAATTCGAAATGAAGGCAGAGACAAACAAGCCATGAATAATCAAGTTATTATCAGAGCTAAGCAACGAGCAACAGAATAGAGTTTGAACCACAAAAGACTCAATTGTTGTTTACTATTTAGACTTTATAAAAATAGATAGCTAAGGAATATTAGCAATTTGGTCAGATAAGGGCTAGCAAACCCAACTAAAACAAACTCAATGAATTCATCAGATTCCAGAACACAAGTAGACAATGGATGGATCAGCAATTTTCATTTAAACAACTTGAACATGCCCTTGAACTTTAGCTAACATGCCAGGAACACACAAATTGACAATTTTTCCCTAAAGACTCCAACTTACACCTGAATCCCAAAGAAATACAACCTAAACCACAAAGAACCAATTCTTAAGCTAATTCTAATAGGTTCATTTACCAAGTCAAGAACAAGGCAGGCTAACTTAAATCAAACATCAAGTTGGAACCAGAGAAACAACTAAATTAGTTTATACAAATTGAAATCAATCAATCATTTCTGTATTACAACAATGAACAAACCATACTTATCATCTAAAAGAACCAATACTGGATTAAGCTTCTACTAGGTATGACCAGTGGCTTACCAAGATAGAACTTGAGTCTTGGTCAACCTGAATGAAGTGAGAAAACATCTCATTTGACCTTTAAGAATAGAGGTTCAACCATATTAGATACTTTAGACACGTTGTTAGGTAAGAAAATATGGTGGAGGCAAATGAAAAAGAGTATCTGAAAGTAGTGAGACAGAGGACAGGGTGGAATTCCTCACAGTAAGACAAATGAAGTTTAAAACTATATGAAGAAGATAAAAGTAGAGGCTTCTGGATGTATCTCACGTAATTGGCATAAAGATTTAGGAACCAAAATACTGGAAACAACGACAAAAATAAACAGACAGCATGATAGTATAGTACGTGTTATAGAAAACAGCTCACTAGAAGCATTAGTAACTTCACATTAGTATAATATCATCTTTTCTCAAATCAGTTTCATGAGAATATGCCTGCTTGAGCTGCAAATGCTCATGATTACATTCATAAGCAGAGGAACAAAATGGATAGTACACAAAAGTATCTTCAATTGCTTCTCGAATGACACGCGTATGTGGTGAAGTGGCAGCATTACTCCATTGATGAGTTTAGATAATTAGAAGTAATCAAACTTAGAAAAATGCCAAGTTCAAAGGAAGCCAAAAGCTCTGAACTGAACTTTATAGAAGGGTCTAGGTTTTCCCCAAAAGAAATTGAAATGTAGGAAAGATCCAATTGAGATGAAACATTCAGTTCTGAAATATTACTTCAAAATATTATCACTGTTCTGGAAAGTTCAACAGAGGCAAAATAGCATCCTACACTAGAAAACAAAATTTAAGTAACCCAGTCCAAACGATGAAACTACGTTGTATTTTCTTAAATGATTTTTGGTGTAAACGAGAATTCGTAGAACACACTAAGGTTCTTCCACAAGTCTTAAGAGTCTCATAGTTTTTTTCACCAGTTTTCAGTAGATATTTTCTTCTAGTTTAGTAGTTTTTGCTTTCTTTTACCCCTACATGTGCCTTCACAGCCTTTTTAAGATTTGCAACAAGCTTGTTGCCATCAAAAAAGAGGGCTTTTTTAATGGAGAAAGAAAGAAAAAGAAGACTTGTTCCTACCAGCAAGGATAATTTTAGACCAACATTAAGTGGAGGACAAAGTAGCTCCAATATCAGATAATACACAGAAAATTTGACCTTTTTCACTTTTAAAGACTGAATCCATAACTAAGGTAGACAGAAGCAATGACACTAGTGTTAAGAGGATAGGTGCCTCTGCTCAAGAATATTTACATATGCATTCATAAAATTATTCATCAGCAAAGGGAGCATTCTACTGAAAAAGTTAGAGATGGAAAAAAGACAACAGACAGAGCTAAAAACGGCACACAAAAAGAGAGAAGGGCGGTCAACTATCTATAACAAGCACTAATAAACTAGACTTTCGGAGAATGGAAAGGTGATTTTTAAAAAAATTGGTGGGGAGTATCTGCATGTGTGATTAAGAGCTAAAACTCATGTGCAAAAGAAAATCTTTTTGATATGTTATGGTTGGAACTTTGTATGCACATTGCACTGGTTGATGTTATTTTCAGGAAGTGGAAGAGATATCGGTAACCTAGCCATGGCAGGATATAGTTGAGAGCAGATCCAGTTGGCAGGATATATAAAAGATCAAGCTTATTACGCCAGTCAAGTAGGTCCTTTAAGGCATAACATGATCACTAATAGCAAAACAATTTGGACTCATCCATCAAGCTCATTCTCTATTCACTTCGGCAGATCAAAAGCTCTAAAAAGACCCAAAACTGAACCCTACTTATCAGAAAGCTTGAAACTTGATTCATGCTTGAAGGGGATGGTCAAGAACTACTATGAACTAGGGATCCCAGTAAATTACCTAATCAAGTTTCCATGCAAAGTCGACCACATATCATGGAGTCAGGGAATAGTGCGTCAAGGCAATCAATTCTAAGCATGATGATTTGTTCCACACAGAAAACATATATTCAAATTTGAATAAACACTGAACCAGCTCAACCTTGCTCAACCATGTGAAACATCATTTTAAGAGTGTTGATGCCATTGTTCTAGGGGGCTGAAAACCAAGAGTGTCTTACCCGACCAATACAACAACATTTGAACCAAAAGAACCCGCATGAAATATACACATTTAAGGGTCTTTACCAAAACATTTTAAGACTGTCAGAACTCGAGATATTTTCAAGTATTTGTATTAGTTGATGCGCCATTAAAGGAATGACACTCACTGCCCTCAGCATATGAAGCATTAGAAATGGACAAAAAACATTAATTTGCTAGTTGAATGCATAGTATACTAAAGACCAGTATATCATAGTTAAATATTAGCGAAAAACCACAACCTTTTAAATTTCTGAGAACTTTTGAGAGACTCTTCGAATAGCTTTCTAAATCCCAGCCATTGAAAAGGGACAGAAAATAATCGTTGATTGATCCCAGCATAGATGCTCTAGTGTTGTCTGTCTTCATTGATTAAGGGCAATCAATCAGGACAAAACCAGAAGACACATTCTTGCCAGAATCTATCTCCATCTCATTCCCATTTTTGCATGTCTCATAAACTAAAAGAGAAAAGCATAGTGAGTCAAAAAGAAAATCAGAATTGACAGTTTATTGGACTACGGATAAATCATATGAAGAGCGGCATGTAAGAAAATTTCATGGCCCAAACACACCATTACAAAAATCTAAGTCAAGGACAACTATAGAGCTGGACTTACATGAGAAGCAAGCAATAATTTGCTCTCTTTTTTCTAATTACTTCAATATATTCTTTCAAGCTCTGATTTTATCTTCTCGTGCAATTCAAAAAAACTATGATTTCAAAGCCACTTATCCACATCTTTAAGATGAAAGAGACATGCAAACTGAGTTATAAAATGCAACAAAATTAAATATCTTATTGAAAATCTTGGTTTTAAGAAGATAAAAATTCAGGTTGCAAGCTGTTGGGAAAAATCAGTTGCAGCTGTTGTTAGAGCACTGCTGTCTGGGCATACAACGTAATATGCCATCTGAAAATGTTAAAGAAAAAGTGTCCAAGGAAAAATAATAGTGTTCAGATAAGAAAAAGAACAGCCTGAAGATATTAAAAAACTGTTGCTTGTCTTATCTATCTTAGACTTACATGCTTGGGCATTGCATAAAGCTCAAAAGGTGCCTTTTCCCATAACTGAAGAGGAACTAGGTGATGTCTTAAGCCAATCGTCCCGATATCTGCAATGTGAAAAGACATTATTTCTTCCTTGAAGTAGCAAAATGAAGTCCCGAAAAAAGTAATCCAAATTAATTTAGTGGTACCAAATACAATGTCCGGTGAGTCCTCTTGCACTTGTTTTTGTATTGATCGGTGATTCCTTTATAAAAAAAGAAAAAGAGAATAGAAGAACCAAGTTCAGCTGCAGCATTCTTTTATTTGAGTAATTGAAGCCTTAAGAGTAATTCATTGAAACGAACTTCCGGAACTAGTAAGTTGTGCCGATCGTAGAACACAAAATACCAAATAACAACAAAAATTCCAAGACAATTGGAGAAGTTTCCATCAAAATAGTTCATTTATGCAGTGCACAAGCTGAACATGCTTGTTCTGAAGCTTGACTTCATATCAACCTTATATGTCAATCAAACAAAGAGACTAAAGTGAAAACATTTCATAACAAGGCAGTGAGGCCCTGCATTTTTGCGACACGCAAATTAGTGATCACAAACTCCTGAAGCAAACCCTAGGAAGTTCCATATGACGTTCTAACACTATTTGATACTAAAGGGAAAATAAGAAAAAGTGATTGATGAACTTATATCATAAAGCAGAAAAGAGAAACTACAGAACTGGAATATGTTAATAAAGTAAAATTCTAATGCAGTAAGTAAAATTTTCATTCTTGGAAAAGCAATCCAGAGGACTCACCGGACATTGTATTATAGTGGGGTCAAGCTTCAACTGTTATGCTTTTACCATATCAACCTGTCACACAAGATAGCTCAATCACCTACATTAAGAATTTTTTTTTAAAAAAAATGTACTTCACAAAACAATAAAAATAATTACTGCAGAATTATCGTGTCAAAGACAAGCAAAAATAAAACGAAAAATAGGATAGACTATGGACTTGCCTCTCCGTCACCACCATAATATACTCGTATAGCAAATGTAATAACCTTACACTCTACACATATTAGTTTTCCTTTCTCGCTAAAAAGAACTGAAGCAATTCTCAATCCATGATAAGCGTCTTTGGAAGATTCCCTATCTATGGTTCGCTCTAAACGGCGTTAAAAACCATAGAAAATTGATTTCTCGCTAAATGAAGTTATAATATAACTTGTTTTCATTTTGTCTAACCAGTTTTTCATATTGTCTTTTTTCATCATATTATATGTGTACACTATAATTATACTTACTATTTTTCCATTTAGTAAACTCAGTCACAAATCAACCCATCTTTTATTATGAGAATTATCACTAGGATCCACATCATTGTCACACAGAACTTATGTAGCTTTTATAACAATTAATTATATCAGATGATTTTTTTCAACCAGAATTTAGCACTTACTCTAATTCTTCCACTTAAAGTACTTACTTTTTTTTGTTTCATTATCGTAAACCAAACTAAGAACTTTCTCAAGAAGATCACTAGATAAAGGGCTATAAAAGACTACTTTCAAGTTAGGGAATCACTTGATAATAGGCTATCAAAGACTATTTTCATGTTAGGGAATTCTTTTATAAACCAATCAAGGTAAGCAAGGTTAGACAATACGTATTTATTCACTAACTATAGTGGAGGTCCCATTTCCTCAAACACATCTATGTTGGACACCAGATTAGCGTATAGTGATATTGTCATGAAACAATCGTGTACTGTGTAAACAGGACCCTTTTTCTTCACAAACTGTTTTTCTATTACTTTCATAGCAACAAAGGCATCCTACTTATGAATAAAATTAGCACAAGTCGCATTTAGTGTTCTCCTACTATCTGTTTTACTAGCAGGTACAACAAATGAGATCTTATGTTTCTTCTTAGAGGGTATATTATAAACCAATATAAATGTTTTATTGCAACACATATAGTCCTGAATTATTGAGAAGAATGGTATTGTGTATATAACAACTCTTCCCAATCTAGAACAAAACCAACCCTATTTGGTTGATCAAATTTATCAAATTGTTAATGTCTGGATATTATCCTTCCAAAATGAATTGCATAATTCTGTTACTTTAATTTGGCATAAATAAGTTTTCGACGATTTCTTTTAACCTACTTGGTTGATCAAATTTATCAAATTGTTAATGTCTGGATATTATCCTACCAAAATGAATTGCATAATTCTGCTACTTTATGAGTATCTTTAATACATAAGTAATCTCCATAACATGACTTAATATCATCAGTCATACTACTTAATTTCTTTCCATATATATTTGGCATAAATAAGTTTTTGACGACTTTTCTTTTTAACTTACTTGGTTGATCAAATTTATCAAATTGTTAATGTCTTGGATATTATCCTTCCAAAATGAATTGCAAAATTCAGCTACTTTATGCATATCTTTAATACTTAAGTAATCTCCATAAAATGACTTAATATCAATAGCCATACTACTTAATTTCTTCCCATATACATTTGGCATAAATAAGTTTTATCGACTTCTCTTTCTAACCTTGATTTAATAATGGTATATTTCTCACTACTTAGTATTGTAGATGTCGACAAGTAAGTCTTTAACTCAGACAAAGAAGACTCGTACACATCCTTAATATCACCATCTTCTGATGGAAAAATGACCGACCATTTGCAGTAATAGCAAGAAACATAACTAGTATCAATCGATCAGAGCAAAGAGAGTAAGAAAAAGATACCCAAACATAACAAAAAAACTAAAATCTTTTTTAATCGTAACAAAAAAATGCAAGAGACTTAATCAAACTTTAAAACTCAAGTAGACAGCAAATAATATGAACAAAAGATTGAAAAAACACAACAATAACAACAAACGCAGTATATTCCCACGTATCATGGGGTCTGGGAATAGAATATACGCAATCTATACCACTACCAACGTCAGTTAAAGAGGTTGTTCCTGAAAGACACTCGGCTCGAGATAAAGGGGTATATAAACAAACAAACAACAACATACCCAATATATTTCCACATAGAGGTCTGGGGAGGATAGAATGTACGCAATCCATACCACTACCTAGGTCAGGTAGAGAGGCCTTTTTCGGAAGACCTTTGGATCAAGAAAGTACAATATACAAAATTTAAAATACAAAATGAAATATAAGACAATAAGATCAATAAGGTAACGACAACTGCAAGACTATCAACCCATATAAGTAAACTCATACTACATGGAGCAACAAACCAACCCAAAATTCTGGAAGCCAGACTCTACACCTAAGATTCTATGACTCCTAAGCCCCTACAATAGCTAACCTAGCACCCAAATAAACTAACCCCAAACCTACCAACCTACTACCCTAATACTCATCCTCCACGACTTCCAATCAAATCATAGTAGGATTTTATATCGATCAAACTCATACTTTCAAGAACATTAAATGCAATAAGGTTCAAAAATTAAAACCATAGATATACCATATCAATCAGTTAGTACAAAAAGAAACAGTTATCATACAGCGCCAGATCATAGCATACTTCATTCATATCACAAGGTTCAGGGTAAACTCAGAACACGGGAGCATTTGGAATGTGATCATGCGTGGTTACCCGCATAAACAACCAGACAAGATACAACAAACTGTGGCAGAGAACAGATCTATCTAAAGAAATTTGAACCTTAGGAATGATACTAAACTGATTCTCATACATCAATTAGGTACGTAACATTACTACTAACCTTACGTCATTACTACCATATATAATCAACCAGGGGTTTACTTAAAGCTCTGGACACTAGAATGCAGACAGAACAGGTTCATCGCATGCTTCTTTGAAAAGGGAAAGTAAATGACGTAATGGTTATGCTACAGCAATTTACGGATAGGGAGTATACTAAGTAAATTAAACCATTACTTAATGAATAGAAGGCATACATTCCATCCAAGGATATATAGTAGTTTAGAGGTCACATTACTATTGAGGTGCTCCAACTTATCTACGACAGAAGGCTTAAGGCCAAGTCAGCTTACACATACAAGTGCACGTGCATACTACATACTTAAGACATGTTGTAGCATATAATTAACAATAGTCTCATGCTAATTTCAACAAGGAAAAAAGGAAGATGAATGAGATCGGACAGTTCACTTAACCTTACTCATCCAGTGCTAAAACCAAAATGAACAAATATGCAAAAGACTTAATCTAAGCAAAACAATTAGATCACCCAGGCACTTGTTACCATAATTGGGATAGGAGGGATGCAGTAAAAAGACAGCAGATAGCAGGTTATCCATACATTGATCAGATTCAGTATCATGCTAACAAAAATGAAAACTTGAACCTTAATGGACAGGTGTGTAGAAATCATACACCAATCAAACGGCTTAGACTTGGCCGATTTGAAATTCCAAGAAAACGAGTAACAAAGTGAAGAAACACCAAATAGAAATTATACAAGAGTGGTGATTGTATATTTTCTCAGATAGAAGAACAAAAACCACAGGATTAAAGAAGAATAACAACCGTCCAAGAATCATAGAAGAATTAAGGTTGAAACACGAAGAATTGGAACAAAAATATTAATCAAACTTCACAAATTTTAGATCATAGAACTTGATTAGAAGAAGAAGGGTAATAGAAAATCAAACCTGGGATGGATTCTTTAGATTTAACATTGCTTGGCCACTGGGATGGATTCTTTATATTTAACATTTTTTGGCCAGAGTGGCCTAGTTGGCGTGGTGGTGGGGTCTTCATCGTTGGCTGCCGGTTCCGCTCGTGGACTTGGTTTCGCCGTCGGTTTATCGTGGCGGCGTTGTTTGTTGAAACAGTGGTGGTACACGGGTAAAGTGAGTGAGAGGAGAAGAGGGTGTAATTTACAAAAAATAATGATTATAGTTAACGGCTATGCAGTTTAATCCTTAAATCTCATTTTCTTTGTTAATAGACTATGCAATTACTAAACAACAAATTTAAAATTATATCAACTAATATATGGGTAATGTATAAAAGTAAAACACCCTTCATAAATCTTTTTATCTTAAACAAATCACGAAAGATATTAGATTTTAAAAATTATAGATTACATAGGCGTTTGACCATACGATTTGAGAGTTTGATTTCGACTAGAGCGTTCATAAAATTTAAATTTCAATTTCAATTCCTAAAAATTTTTACTCAGTATTTGATGAAACAGTGATGGTACACGGGTAAAAGGGAAATGAATGGCAGAAGAGAAAGAGAGAGGAAAGGAGAAGAGGAAGACGCCAGCATTGTGGTGGAGAGAAGACAGAGAAGGGAGATGAGGGAGACAGTTTTAGAGAGAGAAGAGAGGGTGTGAGTGTATTACACAGATATGTCAAATTGACTCCTAACGGTCTAAATTTTGAGAAGGCGATTTGTATTCTTATTAAACTTTTGCTAACTATTTTTATTATTTTTAATCGAAATTTATTTCTAATTTAGCTTCTAATTGATTTTTTTCATTTTTGTTGGAGAAATTTGAATCGATTTGATTTTATGTATTATCGATTTGAATTGTCAGTTTTAGTTTGTAAACATGCTTAATTAATAACCAACCAATAGGATATTTGTTACCAGTAGTTTTTTATTTAACTAATAAAAAAAATGATCTTTTCATTTTTTATGAATTTCTCATAGTTCCGTTTATTCTACACTTGATACGAATTACAAGCACTAAGACAACAACTATAAGTATGGATATACATCTAATGTTAATGTAATCTTATTGAGGAATCAGTTTAACCATTAACTAAAATCATAAAATTGAAAATCGAACCGGTAGTCAATAAGAAAAACTACAAAACGACTTAAAATCGTTGATCCGATAAAGAATAGCAATAAATCAATGGTATTTTTTTAGTTTGATTTATCAGTTGAACTGAATTTTGCACACTCATACATACCAACTAATCTATAATCGATAACTGAAAGTAGATATTCAGAATCGAACTTCACCTAATTCGGTAATTTCGTATTAAAAAGAGATATTTTAACAATAAATATTCATAATCTGTCAATATTTGACATGTCAAAAAGTCACGCACAGAGGTTAAATATCTACTCTCAAGATCTAACATTGTAAAGTAATCGATATAAGTCAATCAATAAAATTAAATTACTTGGTAATGTTATTCATATATCTTTCAAAATTTTATCTCAATAATTCAATAACTAAAATTAGATAACAAATATCAAAATTTAAGAAATTGAGCTAGTAAGATGAATTCTACTTCAATTCAATATTTTAAATTTTTGTGATTTATATTCTTCTATATTCCCAACCTCTCAAGTCAATTGCGTGACTTGTTTTTTTCAATAACTAGATAATCTGATGATAAATATTAATAAGTAGCTTGATAAAAATAATAGATTGTTTTAATAAGACTAACCTATAAAGATTGTGTAAGAATGTTGTTGAAAGATCGGGCTAATAAACACAGGAATTAACAAAAAGTAAAGGAAATAGATAAAGAATACAAGATTTAACGAGATTCAGCAAATTGTCTACGTCCTCGGAAGCAATGAGCGGCTGTTTTCTTATTATAACTTTTTAGGTTACAATTACAGAATATATGTAAGTAACCCTAGGTACAATTACCAAAAATACCCTGTACCGCACCAGTTGTTGGGCTCAAACCAGCATAGTGACACTTTTAGTGTGATATTGTCCGTTTTGGGACCAATCCCGCACTATTTTCCCCCAAAGGCCTCACGCCATTAAGAAATCATACACCTTATATGTAGCTTCCCGATCCTTTCGACTAGCAATGTCGAACTTTTGTTCGCACACCCAACAATATCTCCCTCAAACTAAGTTCCACATGGCTCAACACCATGATCCATAGGTCATCGAGATTCGTGTGTCACCCACATTATTTGAGTATTTTATATGACAATCGAAATCGGCAGCTAGCTTCTTCTTGAGTGCATTTTCAAGCTCGTAAGGGAAAGCAAACTAAGTTCCACACTCCATCACTCTGTCACATCACCATACTCAACCCGTCGAACCTGAGCTCTGATAACACATAAGGTGTAGGATTTTCAAATGGTGTGATATTTTTCACTTTGGGCCAAGCCCGCACAGTTTTCTTCAAAAGGCCTCATACCATTAAGAAATTTTATACCTTATATGTAGCTTCCTAATCTTTTTGGCTACTAATGTTGACTTCTGTTCGCACACCCAACAATCTCCCCTCAAATTAAGTTCCACGTGGCCCAATTCCACGATCCATGGGTCGCCGAGATTCACCGTGTGTCACCCATATTTTTTTAGTATCTTTTTATGGAAATCGAAGCCCCCAGCTAGCTTCTTCTTATGTGTGCATGTCTAAGCTCACAAGTAAGCAAACTGAGTTTCGCAACCTGTTAATCCGCCACATCATTATACTCATCCCGTGAACCTAGGCTCGAGTACTAGTTGTTGGGCTCTAACCAGCACAGTAACACTTTTACATGGTGTGATATTGTCCGCTTTGGGCCAAGCC
>JBDJHY010165191.1:0-12490 GCA_039654485.1 Withania somnifera | reverse complement strand
CATAGCTAGATCAACGGTAACACTTGTGCCCGATACAAAATGGCCTAGAAAAGAGATGGATTATGACAAAACTCACACATTGAGAAATTAGCATAGAGTTGATCAGTACTTAAAGTTTCAACACAACCCTCAGGTGGCCCCTCATGCTCGGCTCGACTCCAAGAGTAAACTAGTATGTCATTGATAAAAACAATCCCAAATGCATGCAGATAAGGCTGAAATAACCGAGTCATCAGATCCATTAAAGTCGCGAGGGCATTAGTCAGCCTAAATGACATCACCAGAAACTCATAGTGCCCATACCTTGTCCGAAAAGCTGTCTCAAGGACATCCTCAGCCCGAAATCTAAACTGGTGCTAGCAAGACCTCAAATAAATCTTAGAGAATATTGTGGCTCCTTGAAGTTGATCAGAAAAATCATCAATACGGGGCAGAGGATACTTATTTTTAATAGTCACCTTGTTCAGCTTCCTATAATCAATACACATCCACATGGAGCCATCCTTTTTCTTAATAAACAACTCCAGGGCACCCCACAATGATAAACTAGGATGGATAACACCCTGGTCAAGAAAGTCCTATAGTTGAACACTAAACTCACAAAGCTTAGTCGGTGCCATACGATACAGAGGAATAGAAATTGGCCTGGTGCTCGGCTCGACATCGATAGAAAAATCTTTATCCCACTCAAGTGGAAGGCTAGGTAAATCAGCAGGGAAGACATCAATAAACATACTAACAACTAGCACATTCTTAGGGGAAAGGGGCTCAGTACTGATATCTCAATATGGGATATATAACCTCACAATATCAATACCCAATCGCGAAGAAAAATAAATAAAAATATAAGATAGTATGGAACCCAGATCAAACAGGTTTAGTGAAGAAAACCGGTGAAAACTAAATCGGAGTCCTCGGCCTCAGCCTTGCTAGGAATAGAATAGAGTTGGTGCTGCTCCCCATCCTACTAGGCACCCAAATCCCTGCCTCCACCCTTGGCCACTCGGCCTCCTCCCCTGGTTCCTTGAATAGTTCGTGGCCCACCTCTAACTGGTGGCACTGCCTACAATGGATGAATAGGTAGTACTGTAGCTTGTGAGGCTCAACGCTGGGGGAAAGCTCAGGCATAGTGGCCTTGGCCCCCACACTCAAAACACCCCTCAGCTGAATTACCTCTGGAGACCCTGGGACAATGGCTAGCATAATAACCCCGCTCCCAACACTCATTGCAAACACCACCTCTCTTAAAATGGACACGGGACCCCTCGATAAGGTCTCGTGAATCCAAAATTGAGCCCCTGATGGGATGGCTGCTCACCCCGCTACTGGAGGCCTAGTACTGTAGGCTCAACTGGAATCTCTCATCAAAACCACAACCCTCTGACCTGAACTTCAAAACTGGCCTTGATGGCACTACCTCTTCTCGCTACCTCTTTAGGCCTTGCAAGTCAATATCTCCATACAATGATCATGGTCAGAAGCATCTATAAATGACTTTTTTAACACTAGAAGTAACTCAACATGGACCTAAAAATCCAGCCTAAGTCCGCAAGCAAAGCGGTAAATCTACTCCTCCTCAAAAAATATTAAGTCTCTGGCATGTCTGGATAAATAAACAAATCATGCCTCATACTCCCGGATTGTCATCGAACCTTGTCTCAATCCCTCTAGTTATGCCTTCGACACCTCACGAATGATCTGAGGCATATACTGAGCTAGAAATGCCTTTTTGAACTGTCTGCCATCATTTATTAGAGGCACCCTCAAGCAGATACGATATCAATTTTGTCCCGTGAGAATCCAAAACTTACAAGGTCTGTACGTACTCCACGTAAATAGTAACAAACTCTTGGGGGTCCTGCCCTTGTGCTCCCGTGAACCTGGCGGGGGCAACTCAGAGGAAATAGTCCAACATCTTTTGCATCTCAAATGCAGGTACAGTAGGAGCTAATGCTGGTGTAGGGGTAGTGGCTGTAGTATGAGGTAATACTTCCGGTTCTACTGCTGCTGGTGGTGCTCGAGAGGTAGAAGTTGGGCAAGGTGGTACAACCTGTGCTTCTTCCTGAGAAGATAACTGCGGCCTATCTGCCACTGTACCTTCCAACATCTGGAGCATCTGCCATAATAAGTCTCTAAACACAGAAGGTGGTTGCTGAGTAGGTTGTGAAGGTTGCACAAGGGTGCCTGTGAAGTAGTTGGGAGTAGCAACCGGTGGAGAATCCTCCCCTATCCTTTCCTGGCTTACTTGGGAAGGGTCCTGATCTACGGAAGATTCTTTGGTAGGCATCATCTATGAAGGAATGAATATAAGGTAAGTTCCAAAGATTAAGAATAAGGATGCACAATAGGATTTCAAAGAGGACATTGTTTCCTAATATACCCCGTAGCCTTTTGAAGATCGGGTGCGGACGTCTACCCACTGATATGTAATACTCTACGGGGTACTTGCTCCAATGCCAAAGACACCGGTGAACCTAAGCTATGATTCCACCATGACACAACCCCAAATCCAGTTCATGATGGCGTCTACAACCCTCCTATAGACAAGCCTAACCCTATAGCCCAGAGTTACGTTCAATGGGCTATAAACTCTCAAAACATCCATTGTAGAAAATAAAGGCATAAATAATACATAAAGAATGGAAAATCATACATAACCAAAATCCCAAAGCCTGGTGTCAGTGGCAAGTGGAGATTTTATACACAATAACCAGAAGATATAAAATATGAGGTAATACTTAAAGGATAATATAATTCAGGGACTGCTATAGACTGAATAAAGGAAACCACGATCGACTCA
This sequence comes from Withania somnifera, assembly GCA_039654485.1. Classification (NCBI taxonomy): domain Eukaryota; kingdom Viridiplantae; phylum Streptophyta; class Magnoliopsida; order Solanales; family Solanaceae; genus Withania; species Withania somnifera. Next base: position 9,690 of record JBDJHY010165191.1, on the reverse strand, counting down.
GATGAAAAAGCTTATCATAATCTCCATAATCAGCTAAAGCTACTCTGCATGATCATGGGATCTCCGATAACCCCTACCGATATCTGCACCACAAAAAAAGGTACAGAAGTGTAGCATGAGTACCAAACAAGGTACCCAATAGACATCATCAGCGGACTAGGCTAAAATAAAATGCTAGTAATAAAGGCGAGGAAAGTAAAACAGGTCTAACAGTAGAGAAACAGTAAGACTAATAGATAAGCAGAAAAGTAAAGTATCGTACATGCAAGTACAGGTCTACAGGAACTAAACATGGTAAACATAATCCACAGTGGTCAACATCGGAAGTCCCAAAATAAAGTAAGGAAACATACCTATGATCCAGCTCAGCCAAACCCCACTAATCATAATGCCACTTATGCATATACCATGAATACGGATCAGATAGAGAAATACAACTACGTACGAACAAAAAGTAAACACACAAAACCTACCTGGCGCCCCATCTCATCGGTAAGCACAAACAACACAGTAAAACCTAACGTAACTCCGACTTAAGCCCGTGGGCACACACCATACTAAGGAAAACACACAGTGGCATAGGAAAGTAAAGTGGAACAGCATCCTTAATACAACCAACCAAGGCCTCGCCATATTAGTGCCAACAACCCAGGGCCTCGCCCCCTTAATACTAATCTCAGACACACACCCTTTGTTAGTATTGGTAATCAGGGCCTTGCCCCCACAATGCCAATCTCAGACATGCACCCCTTGTTAGTACCGGTAATCAGGGCCTCATCCTTATTAGTACTAGTAATTGGGGTCGCGCCCCCAAAATGCGAATAACTAGCTAATGAGTAATATAAATGAGTCTCAGCATTAAATAGAAACAACTATATAAATCATAGTGGGAATGAAAAGTAAATGGAGTCTAGGATCAACTAAAGGCCACCAGCGAAGAACTCATCTCACCATACTCGTCGTGCAGTAACTACAATCACTCTTAGGGTCTATGGCCTCAATGATCTGGGGAAAGGCTCGAGCATACAACCATGCACCCTCTAAGCCATTACACGGGCCTCCAAAATTCAACAAGGATATCAGTAATAATACAACGGTCAACCTAACAACCCATCCCACACTATTAGCCATATCATAAGCACAATTAATAACCTAGTTTACAATGCACATAAATAAACTTAGCCTACCTGGATGCCGACAAAAATCTCTAAAGTAAGGGCACTGTGAACCTGAAGCTCCAACGCAGTCAATATCACCCGAAACTATACAAATTATGAATTTAGGGATCAAAATATGTAGAAAAAAACCCATATTACAATTAGAAAATTGGGTAAAAAAATGGGCCCCATATCTCAAATAATAAAACGAAATATACTAGTGTGGAGTCCTCAGTTCAGGGGATTCGTGGTCCAAATTTGAGCTTAAGGGGGTAACGTACTGAAGGGTTAAAAAGGATTAAAGAAATGAAATTTAAAATATTTTGCATAGCTTAAAGAAATATAGAAATAACTGAAAAACCAAGCACCACGAACTCCCACGATCATACACACTATAGCCTTCAACTCCCCTTAGCTTAAACACCAAAACCCAACTCCGAAAACCCAGACCCAATCAATGAGATAAAATGAGAAGGCTGGAAAATAAAGGGGAAAATCCCCTATTTATAGGCTACATGACCGCTATCTTGGGCACTGCGGTGACCCCGCCAAGGCAGCCCCCTAGGCATAAGTGCAAACCTACCAGGTCAACTTCTTAGGTATAGAGGAAACCTTTCCAGGGTGGCCCCCCGGGCACAGGGGCGACTGCTACCTACAGCAACACAAGGAAAAATTAGAAAACTTTAGCGGGCCTAAAACGAGAACCCCGAGTCTAATTCTAGAAAATTAAAGGTGCATTTTTGGTGGAAAACACCAAACTAACCCAATAAAATTGAAAAAATGACCAACCAAGATCATTTAAGTGGAAAGTACCCCAAACTCAAAAGGGTCAAAGGGAGTCAAATTAAGGACTTCGTATAAACCTACTCAAAACAAGCTCCTACACTCAGGAAGTAAACCAATGAATCAACTAGCCCCAAACTCACATTCCAAAGTTGATGGATCATTGGAATCCATATCCAATGATTTGATCATCAAAAGACCACCCAGTCCTCAAAATAAGCTTCGACTGGGTTGAATTTCCACAAAGCAACCCAAACTTAAAATCAAAAGCCTAGACATGAACTTAACGTCTACCTAGACCAAAGTCAGAACTTAACGTCTACCTAGACCAAAGTCAGCATTCTGGGGCTAACGGGACTATCAAAATTAAATTCCAAGTGCTTTTACTACAATGTTACTCTCAACTTCCACTGTTTTAAAACTGAAACTTCATATCAAGCAAATGAGTGGCCAATGCACTGAGTTACTGGTCCTAGCAAGTCATAAACTACTTGGGGCAACAACTAAATAACTCTAAGAATAGGAAAATATGAAAAGAAAGGAAATGACCGAATTGGTCATTACACGATGCCTAGATGTTTGCCAATGGGAAAGCCATGGGTGCATCTAGATTCATAGCACAGCCTGCTGCTGTGGTTCACTTACTAGTTTAGTAGTATTGGCTCCCCTTTCTCCTCATATTGTACCGATATTAGTTGTTACCCATAGTATATAACCTCAGTAAGTAATGACAAATTTGGAGCTGAAGCTCTTAACCAAGTTTCTCTATTTGGATCCTCCACAACTACAGATGCTCCTAGGGAGAGTACCCATGAGTCTATCTTAAAGTGTAAGGAGATTTTTAGAAACCTCGAGGTATTGGAGTATCAAGGGGTCAGGTACAAAACTTTTTAGATGACGATCATGAAAAAAAGTGGTGGATAGCTTAGTTATCATATGTACTAGTAGGGGTGCTCCAGTTCTCTTAGATAACATTTTCTGAGTGGTTTATGCAGAAGTTTGTGTCTTGGGCATAGAGGGACCAGTTGAGGGAAACGTTTAGGACTCTATGTAGTGTTCAATGGTTGTTGTAGAGTATGAGTTGAGATGTCACCAATTATTTATGCATGGGGTTTAATTTATACCTACGGAGCAGGAGTGAGTTCATAGGTCTTATTATAGAATGAGGGATCATCTTAGGGAGGTGACATATCCTTTAGTATCAAATAGTCATTCTTTTTAGACCATTGTTTTTCATACTCAGACTTTGGAATATCTTCATTGCAAAGCATGCCAATGTAGCCATAAGAGGCATCGACATTAGGGGAGTTTTAGTAGGTCCTAAATTAGGAGTCGATGTTATCAGCAATAGCTTTCGTAGGGCAATCCTAGTAGGAAAGTTTAGGCTTCCCTTTATATTTTTGAGTCAGTTCAGCAGGGTATTTAAGTACTCTATATATTGGTAAATCATTGAGAGGTTTTGGGTCTTCAGGATGGGGTAGCCTATCAGGTGCAAGATGTAGTGTGCAATAGAGTTGACCATCATGGACATGTTTTAAGTATGGTATCATAAGTCACTGTTTTATGGATTTTCATCGGAGTATACTTTAGACTGTTACTCAGCCAAAAAAAAAATTGAGAGCGGTGTCGCCACTAGCTAGAAGTGGGGTATAGAGTGGATGTGCTCATATTGGAGGTCAGCGAGGTAGGGACAATGTTCATGTTATTGGTTGGTCTGGTGGTGGCTTCCAGTTATATGCTATTCTTAGAAGGTTAGAAGCATCATCAATACAAATTTTGTTTGTCATAGATAAGCCCTTAATTATATTTGATCCTACTTCTACTTACTTGTATGTGTTTTCCTACTTTTCACCTTGTTTGGGGTTAGTTAGTGAGCCTTTGTTTGTGCCTATATATATTGATACCACAGTAGGAGACTCTTCAGTAGTGGATTGGGTTATGCAGTCCTATTTTGTTTTATTAATAGGATTTAATACCTAGACTGGCCTGTTGTTTTTGGATGTGTAGATTTTAATATTATGATTTGATGGACAAGTTATCTACTCATTCTGTGGTTTTGGATTGCTATTCCATGACCATTACCTTAGTTATTCCTATTGTATCTCTTTTTTGGAGTAGTAGATTTCTATTAGTTGTGCACCAAAAGGGATCATCTCCTACCTTCAGGCTAAGAGGTTGGTGGTGACACGATATCTGGATTACTTATCTTACATTTGCAATGTTCAAGTCGACACTCCTACTCCAAAGTCTTAGCCTATTATTTATAAGTTTTTAGATGTTTTCTTGACCGACCTACCTGGCCTCCACCCGAGATTGACTTTGCTATTGAGTTTTATCTAGGAACCATGTCTATTTTGGTTATACTATACTATATAGCTCATTCTGAGTTGAGGGTGTTGAAGGTTTTATTCTAAGATCTACTAGATAAGGGGTTTATTCATATGAATGATTCTTTGTAAGGTGCACTAATGTTGTTTTTAAAGAATAACTATGGTTCATTGTGTATATATATATATAGATTACCAACATCTTAATAAGGTTCTAAAAGTTATTGTTAGATTAGTATTTTCATTTAGATTCTTGTTTTGATCCCGGTAAAAAAAGAGTATTTTTTAGTTATACAAGATGATTTACATAGTGTACAACTTTATTTTCATCGTATCATAGGTTGTCTTTGACTTATTCCTATTGGGATTGGGTAATATAATCATATAACTATGATAAGTAGTATCCTTAAGCGTGGTTTCTTTTGTTTGCACCACTACCCTTCTCATGTTTTCTTCCTTCTACTTTATCATTCTTTCTGATGCACATGGTGTAATATGGTACCTTTGACATAGTTATATCCATGTGGTGTCCGTAGGTGTGAATCAGGAAGTATATGATGCATTAGCATTGGTTGATTTTGGGTTGGTTATTGTGTGTTGTTTGCCCTAGACTGAGCCTGTGTAGGGTAGAAAAGATAGTTATAATGGTCGGTTGTTGATTGTTCATTCATATGACGTGAATTCTTTAGAGGGTTTTCCCTAAAATTTTTATACTATGAGGCCAAGAGCCTAATATCGCTATTTTCTGAGACATCACAACCTTGAAGGCTTGTTTTCATGTATAAATGGATAAATTAGACTAAAATGGTTAACATAGGACTTTCTAATAATTAATAATAATATAGAGTTTGGAATTATTTTAGAATTGGTTTTCCATCATGCGCTAGGTTTGTCCTTTATAATTTTTTAGCTTAGGAATAACCTGGCAATGAGGACTATCACTATTGTTGGCTCTTGGAGGTCGAGCCTACAACTTGGCATTGAGTATGTCTTTTTCTGACTATATCATACAATTGAATTGGAAACTTATATACAAGGTATTTAGACATTGGTTTATAAGATTCTAAGATACTGACCCACTGTGATACTGAGCTACTATGATACAAAGGTATTAGATATTCTGTATTTCTATATATAGGTACATAGTCAAAAAACCTTTTTAGATGCTGCCTTTAGGATGAATAAGGTTAGAGGAGGGGTATATGATGAAGTAGGGATATATGGGGTTAAGCATTCCATGGGTCCCGTTTTTCAGGCTTGTAGGTGCTAAAGAAGAAGCATACATAGGTAACACTACATCATAAGTGTGTTACTTTATTGCACTATCTTTCCTATGAACTCTCTGGTCATAATAGAGGATGAAAGGTGAGGGTACCTTTTTTGTACTCTTCTTTCTTATAGGGGCTTTGAAGGGTTTTACCTACATTTACTATTCCTACAGTTGTAGTTGTTACTTTTTGTTAATCCTTACTTAGTTACATCATGTGTTGTTATTTTTATCTAATCTTTGGTGAAATTATTTTTGGTTAAGATTATTGTACTCTCATCATCATTGGGTAAGTGTTTTCACCTTGCACCTTATACGTATGCCACGACCACCATATGGTATGGCACTATTTTCAAATATAACAGGAAGAGTTTTTTAACTATCACGCATGATACACTGTGACTTAGAAGGTTACTTGTATTGACCCTTATGGTCATTTATTATAATTATGCAATATTTTGCTTTCTAGAGCTTTTTAGTAGTTGCCCTAAGTTATTTATGACTTGTTGGGACCGGTATTACGGTTCCCCAGCGGCTCAATTGAGATTTATTTCTAATTGCCTATTTTAGAGCCAAAAACTAAGTACTCATTGACTAAAGTCAACTTTCCTTCAAGATGATCTCGTAATCAAATTTTGATAGTTCCTTTAGCTTAAAAAATGCTGAATAAACACTATATGGATCTTAAGTTTGTGTTTCGGAGTCTTTGTTTTATGTTTATGAAAATTTATGGTTTTCCATTCCACTTAAGGCTAACTTAGAGCATGGGTGGTATTTTTATGTTCAGGGTGCTAAAATGGAATTCTGACAGTTCCATCAGCTCAAGAACGGTGATTTTAAGCTAGTAATGTTTGTTAGCTTACCAGATTTTTCATGGTGTTTTTGAGGTGTTGGTTGAGATTTTAAGGATTTTAGGTCTAATGCTTTACTTGGTCAACATATTTTTGAAATGACCTTGTATCTCGATTTTGACTGTACCGTTGTATCCAAAATGTTTTTTAGGTGCGGATGTATGTAACACTATAAATCCCATTAAGTTGGACCGACACCAGTTGATGAAGAGGCTTGGGAGAAACAACTGTAATGATGTACCTTCCATGCATTTTTATGAATATATAAAGGTGTTTTCATGATGGATATTAGGCTTCCTTGAAAAGAAACAACATTGTCAAACCAAAAACAAATATACATGAATTGGCCGTTGGGGCCACAATGTCTAAAACATGAAACACAACAACACTTTACTTTACATAGTATGCAAAGCCTCTAAATGATACGTAATACTTAGTAAAGGTCAGCAAAATCCCCGACCTTACTCTTAACTATTGTACAATACAAAAAGACTCAAAAAGCCCTAAATCAACTTGGAGCTCACCAATAGCTGATGAGTGTCTGTGCTCCTGTTGGGAAAATATACTAGATCCTATGCATGTAGCATGAAATACAGTTCCCCTGTGAGGGACATCAGTATAAAAGAATGCTCTTAATATATAAGGCATAAGATAAACACGTGTAGGATTATAAGAGCTCAAATAATACAAATGCAGGGATAAAAATAAAGACCACCTTTACTTATACTTGTGGAATCGTGTGCATTACATTGAATTCTTTACTTTACCTTTATTTACTCTATAATCTCTATACAATATATATTATGAATGACCAGCTGATCAGTGGTAAAAGAGGATGACCCATGATTGGTATTTTACGCCCTGGGATACGGTCCTCATAAAAATATAAATCGATATCAACCCATTAGAATTTACTAACCCCTATAATGTTAGGATCGACCCATGATAGGTGTTTCTTCCACCCCTGGGATACCACCCTAAAATAATCAGATGTGCTTTACTTTACATCTTTATTCTTTGAGATTGTTATTTTTGTAGTCATGGTATTATTGAGCTTTAGGAATATAGATCTAACAAGTGAAACACAAAAGATCATTTGGTGTAGTAATAATGATGTACAGAGTATCGTACATGATCTATGAAATGCTTAGGAGCTGAAATAACAAATGGACCTTATTTAGTTAAAAGGGAGGACTCGTGCAGCTTGGTATTCAAAGAAGACGTGAAGACTCAAAAATAAACACGTATTGGGGTATCTAAACACATTAATGAGTGGGAAAAAGGTTAGTATTTATATTAGATTTTGTAGGCTGTATTTAGGTATCATTTGCAAGAAAGATTAACTAGTGAGCTTACTTTGTGATACAAATCAGATTTCATGCCAAAGAAAGGAAACGAGTAGCGTTATATACCTTGTTGTACGACTTTGCTACTATCCCAATTTAACTTCCTTCCATTTAGATTACTAATGCACTATAATGTAAGTGGTAAAAATAGTAATAGTTGCCAAGTCATGTAATTAATCAAACCAAGGGTGTTCTTTCAACCCCTTTTTATCCCCATTACGTTTATACACCATACAGATCTATATAGTGTTCTCCGATACCATTGTTTGTCCAACTCTCAAAAAAATCTATATAAGATTAAATGGGAAGCAAGCTCACACAACATGAGTTAAGTTATGCATTGTTACACTCCCCTTTTACATGTCACTATCAGCAAATTTTTCCCTATTGCACATACACAAGACAGTCCCCAAAACATTCGAAAACATCTTTCAACATAGAAACATAATATTGAACTTCTAATCCTATGAGTTCTTGAAAAACACATTAAAGTCCTCCCTTCAAACTTTTATATAAGGAGGAAAAAATAAATAGCCAACAACCTTACCTTAATTTTTGAAATTAACTTCAAATCTACCACTCCTTTCAAGAGCTTGAATTATGCTTCAATGTTAACCAACAACAGGACATAAGTTCCTTTTAATAATTAAAATATATGGGCCAACCACCATGAAGGAAAATCAGTCTATAAATTTCAGCCTAACCAACATAATCTCCTAACTTTTAATAGAGGAATAAAGATAAAACCATAAGTATGTCAACTTACCTTAGATTTCAAGGGTTTGGGTTTCCTCAAGAACCCTAGAAGAAACATAGGGCTTCTGTTTTAGGGATTTAAAGAGAGAGAGAGAGAGAGAGAGAGAGAGAAATATTATATTTTATCAAGTCTTAAAAGTGAAGGAAATGGATAGCAACTTGGGGTTATAAAGCCTCTATTGTGCTGGTTTTTTTTTGGTGTGCATTTAGGACTATAAATTTGTCAACTTGGTCCAAGTAGATAAATTCACCTACTTAAGGAGCCCAATATTCTCATAAAGTTCAAAGTAGGTGATGCACCTACTTACTTATTTATGCCTACAATGGCCTTTAGCTATTGGTCTTTTGGGGTAGAATTTGGGTATTGGCCTGCTCACTCCATTTTCCCTTTTATGTTACTTAGTTTGGGCCTTAAGTAATCCTAATAACATGGACTTAAATCTGGTCTATTACACACCTACTTAGCCTATTTTAGTTAAGCAAGTAGGTGACTTACCGAGTTGCTTGATTAAGTCATGAAAGCACCTTAAATTTTTATTTCATTTTTATAAATTCATTTACTACCGAAACAAATTGAAAAGTTGGTGATTTTGGAACCATGTACCTCACTCTAACTAAGTGGAATATATACCCCTTTGACATCGTCTTCTTTGCCTTAATATAGGAAATAAACTTAACCCTCGGTGCCCTAACATTACCTTCCCATTCAAGGATTGCTTTATTTGAAAGTGGAAATAAACTCTCTTAGTTCGTCAATCCACCATAGCATAACAAGCAGCCAACTAATCCATACCCATTATAACATCAAATTCTTCCATTTCTAGCTCAATCAGATCAACCAATGTATTATGACCACAAAAAGTAACTATACAATAATGATAGACCCTTTTAGCTATAATAGACTCGCCTGTTGGCACAACCACTTCCAATGGTCTATGTAATAGTTCTGGTGTTCTTTTGAACTTCCTAGACACCAGTGGAGTGACATATGATAGTGCGTATCCTAGATCAATCAATGCATATATATTATGTGAAAATATGGATAATGTACCTGTGACCATGTCGGGTGAAGTCTCAAAGTCCTATTGACTTGCTAGAGCATAGGTGTGGCTTTGAACTCCACTAGAATAGCTAACCCCTCGACACCTCTACCACGACCTTTAGGAACTTTTTGACCCCTGCTTAACATGCCCCTTTTTGGGA
>JBDJHY010165181.1:0-12490 GCA_039654485.1 Withania somnifera | reverse complement strand
GTCCAAACCATATCAGTCTCGCCTCCCGCATTTTATCTTCCTTCGTAATTAAACCTATCATATATCTAATAACCTCATGACTGATTCTATCACATCTAGTAAACCAACACATCAATAACAACATTCTTATCTCCGCCACATGGTAATTTTTAACTGGCCAACACTCTGCCCTATACACATAACTGGTCTAACTACCTCTCTATAAAACTTTCTTTCAGTTTAAGAGGAACTTTCTTATCGCACAAAACCCCATATGCGAGCCTCCATTTCATCTGTGTGGCACCAGTACGGTGGGAAATATCCTCGTCAATTTCTCCATAACCCTGGATCATAGACCCTAGATACTTGAAAGTATCTTTCTTACAAATAGCCTGGATATCCAGCTTTATTATCATGTCCCCCCTACTCCACCTCACTAAACTTGCACTCTAAATATTCCGTCATGGACTAACTCAATCTAAACCCTTTAGACTCAAGAGTGTCTCTTCAATCCTCTAACTTAGCATTAAATCCTTTGAGTGTTTCTTCAATCAAAACTACATCATCCACAAACAACATACACCAACATACCTTGCTTTGAATTCTCCAAGCTAAAGCATCCGTCACCAAGGTAAATAAACATGGGTAAAGAGTCGATCCTGATGCAACCCCATCACAACGGGAAAATAATTTGAGTCTCCTCCCATTGTTTTTATCTGAGTCTAGGATCTATCATACATATCCTTAATATCCCTAATGTACGCCACATGAACACCTCTAGCCTCCAAGCACCTCCAAAGAACCTCTCTAAGAACTTTATCATAGACCTTTTCCAAATTAACAAATACCATGTGTGAGTCCTTCTTCCTTTCCCCATAGTGCTCCACCGATCTTCATACCAGATGAATTATCTTCGTAGTCGAGTGTCTCGGTATGAATCCAAATCGATTCTAAAAATAGTCATAATCTTTCTCATTCTCAACTCCACTACCCTTTCCTACACCTTCATTGTGTGACTTAACAACTTGATACTCCTATAGTTGTTGTAATTTTATATTTCACCCTTGTTCTTATGCAAAGGGATCATTGTACTCCATCTCCAAGCTTCATGCATCTTCATTGTCCTTAAAATAAAATTAAATAACTTGGTCATCCACACAATATCTCCAATCGCTTTAACCTTACACATCCTACGAATAGCACTCTTGACATCCTCAATCAAAATACACCTATAATAACCAAATTTGCGATATCTCTCTAAGGGCTCCAAATCCCCTATCACAAGGACAGTATCTCTTGTGGCATTCAAAATCTTATGGAAGTATTATTGTCATCTATTCTTAATGAGAACCTACTCTAACCAAACTTTAGCATCCTCTCCCTTGATGCACTTCACTTGGTCTAGGTCACGCATCGGCTGCACCCGCGCCTTAGCCAGCCGGTATAACTTCTTGTCCCTTGCATCCTCTTATTTTGTATAAAGCATCTCAAAAGCTTCTGTATTAGCTGCCATAACCAATAACTTTGCTTTCTTTCTTGTCCTCCTACACTCTTCCATATTCCTTCACTTTTCCTCCTCGGTATTCCTCTCCACCAACTTCGTGTAAACTCAATTCTTCACCTTTACTTTCCCTTGAACTTCTCCATTCCACCACCAGTCCCCTCGACTTCTACCCAAGCGACCTCTTGAGACACCCAACACCTCTTTATCTGTTTCCATATTGCAACTGACGGTCTTATCCTATATACTATCCATATCCCTACTACTTTCCCGAGCCTCTATATGTATCAACTACTCCCTTATCTCTAGGGCACTGAGCATCATTAGTCTCCTTTATTGGATCCTAAGTTGACCATCAAAAACCCTCTTCTTTCTCTATTTCTGTATCTTTAAATCCATCACCAAAATCTTATGATGAGTTAAAAGTTTCTCTTTCGGGATGCCAATCTCTACAAATACTTTTATCCTCCTTCCTAAGGAGAAAAAATGTCCATCTAAGTCTTGGCCATCAAACTACAAAAGGTAATTAAATGCTCCCCCTTCTTTGGAAAGCTTAAATTCACGACTGCTAACCCTAAAGGCTCTAGCAAAATCCAAAAGAAACACTTCTCCTTCATTTCTTTCCCCGAACCCAAAGCCTCCATGCACCTCGACATAACCCCTAGGAGACGACCCAAATGTTCCCATTAAAATCCTTTCATATGAAAGGATTTTTAGTGATGGAAACACCTCTTACTATCTTATCCCAAACGCTCCCAAAAGCTCTTCTTCTCCTCTGCTCCAAGCCTACTTGTAGAGTGTAGGCATTAATAATATTTTAAGTAGTCCCTCCAACTACCAACCTAATCGGTCATCCTATCGTTAACCCTCCTGACTTCTACCACCTTCTCTCTAAGCTCTTCATATACTAAAATCCCTTACTCGTTCCTATTTATCACTCCTTCTGAGTAACACAACTTATATCCATCCACATCTCACACCTTAGAACCTACCCGTTTGGTCTCCTAGACACAAGCTATGTCAATCCTCTTCTTCCTAAGAATCGTCACCAGCTCTATAGACTTACCTTGTAAAGTACCTATATTCCAAGACCACTCTTAACCTAGAGGTTTTCTTACCCCATCCATCCCTTCAATCCCTCATCCCTACCCCTACCCTTAACCCCCATCTCACTCCTGACCTTAATCCCAAATCCCAACCCGACCGAAGACATTACCCTATTCTACCATCATCAACCAAAGTCATTAAGGAAAAATTGAAAGCTCAAGAACTACAAAAATCAAGCAAGAACTAATAAATAGCAAGAACTTAACCACCTAATATACCCAGTAAACTACACCATCCTAAACGCAACAAGCCACAAGCGGTAGAGAAAAAAACTTTTAGCCTAACCAACTCGTCTACCAAAAACAAGAATACTATCAAAGAAAGATAAAATAAAAGAAGAAAAAATAAAAATGAAATCAACAAATATATAAATGACAGGTATAGTTGCGAACAGAAAAGTATAGGGTTAAGAGTTCAGCTAAAAAAATGAAAGGATGAACTTCTTGATTGATTCTGGAAAGTTGATGTTAGAATTGGTTGCCAAAAATTGGCTCCTAAGTATGTCGCAATTGTACCTACAAAGACAAACCATAGAAAAGAAAGAGAAAGAGGGAATGAAAAATAAGCAAATTACCAGTAGTTTTGGCTGTGAATCTAAACTTTAATGATACATTATGTATAAAATCTATAAATGCATATAAATTAAATTCATTTTTTATTCACAACTCCCAAGTTTATTCACTATATGCAAAAGTATAATATAACACCTTGATATATCTAGTTATATTACATGAAAATTCTTTACGACGTCAATGTAGATCAAGATGGCATAAATTCTTTTCAAGTAGGATTAGAGTACATGACTAACGATACTCAAAAGTGTCCTCTACTGGTCCTAATATAAATAGATGACTAAAACTCCTAACATCTAACTACCTTCCAATAACTATAACCTGTACATAGTTTATATACAACAACTCAACCAAAAGAATAAGTCTACGATATACAGAAGTCCCTACAAGTAGAAAATATTCATAAATGCAATTAGAAGGTAATAATCAAATATCATAACAACAAGTATCAACAGTAATCTCAAGTCATCACCAACTACCAGTTTCCAAAGAATCAATCGAGTTGACAAATCGATTCAAAGTCACAATAAATATAAATGCAATGCAATGCACAATTAGTCATGAAATATGAATTCCCTAATGTACGTACCCACTGCCGATATCCTTAACATTCAAGACCCGTGGGGGCTTACAAGGACTAAGCACTGTCCTGTGTGGTACCAGATTCCTAATAATATTGTGTGGCATAAAACTCAATCCTTAATATTACATTAGAAAATCACAATAGAATCAAATTAATAAGGTCGTACGACAAGGTGTCTGATCCACAATAATATAATATGTATAAAATATAATGGAATCAGCTCATTTCAGGAAATAACAAATCACCTAATCACTCTTGATAATTTAGCCGTTATTGGACATAACAATATAACTCACTTCAATAAATAATCCATCACTAGATAAATTCAATAAAATTGCATCTCCACATGATCAAGTTATTCTAAGACGTACCATAGGGAAGAACCTAATCACAGTCAGGCCATAACCGAGAAACTTTTACTAAATTCTAAGTGTTGCCAAAAAAATATCTCAAGTATCACAACAAATGTTCAGGTTTAATAACTTAGAATTAATCGAAGCATCTCAGACCTAACTCAAAGAGATAAGTCACAACAATAAGCCACAAAATCACATTATCAAGTAAATTCTCATTTTATGCTGGACATGCTTAACACTAATACCTAGGTAGGTTTTTTCATTAAACCCACACGAGTACCCCCAATAAATCCACTACTCCCCAATTTACAAGTAATCACACAGCCAAACACTAAAAACTTTATAAAAATACCATAGAAAACTTTATAAAAATACCATAGAACCTCAACTTGCCTTGGACACAAAAAACAAGGATCACTCGTGAGCTTTTCCCTTCCACAACTCCTCCAATTATGCACGTTCTAATTACAAATGCAATATATACAAGAAAATATATTAATTAATATCCATATTTTAATATTTCGAAGCTTTATTCAAAAATATGCCCCAACCCCGCAAGGCTGAAACCTAAATTTATTTACAAAAATAGATTAGCCATTACTTGGAAATATAAATATCACGTTTAATAAAAAATCCAATCTATTTCATAATTCAAAATTTCAAAATTACCATATTTCAGGTTATGCTTAAACCACCATTTTAGCTTGAAAATCTCATAATTTCTAAGTTAAAATCGTGATGAAGTTAATGAAATTCGATGAAAAATGGTTAGGAAACATTACCCAATTGATAGCTTCGAATTTCACTCGTAGTCTTCACCATTTGGGTTATGAAATTGTGTCTTTTCATGGAAATAACCTTTATCCTATTAAATAGTTAAATAAACACCTTCAAGTGCACAGTGATACCTCCTTTAACACGGATAAGCCACTGCAATTGCAACCAAGACCGATCTAATCGTACTGCATTTATAGTGGACCGGTCACGATCCCATACTAATATGTAAACCGATCCAACCTCAATATTCACTGCGAATGCAACCACCCAGTTGCAAATGCAATATCAAGAATTTCCCAAGTCGCTATAACAGGAAGGATGCCTATGAACATGATGAATAACTAACTCAATCGTTTGCGAATGCGGAGGAGGGATGGTGACAACAAACTGAAAAAATTGACATCATTAACACTAGGAATCTAAATGAACTCTTGAGATTCATTCGAAATCCCTTAAAAACAAAAAATATATGCATCCATATGAAATTCAGCTTTTCGCAATCAAAGGAACCAACAAATAGGAATTTAATGTCTCGTTGACTAGATATCCGTAAAGGGTCCATTTTAGCTTTATTTTTACTAAAAAGACAAAAACTCCCTGATAGTCTTTAAAAAATAAATAAGACCTCATTCTAGACCAAAACCACCTCCTAAATCCAATATTTTTTAGATTTCAAATCTGAGCATTCGAACTCCAAATGTTGACCCAAGTCAATCGTTCCTTCTAAACTTCCAACTTATCCCATCAAAAAATCAAAATTACAATGAAAGGGTTGAAATAGAAAGCAAAGGTCCTCCTAGTCCAAATTCTACATTATGAAGCTGATGGAACTAACAAATTTTTGATTTGAGGTCCTGAACTCCAAATGTTGACTAAAGTAAATTATTTTTTCACTTAAGATAAAAAATAGAGAATTCTTCAAAACTTGTGAAACAATCCTTTCCATTCCTGATAAACCACAAAATCAAACTTAGTTTATCATAATGCAGCTATGGGAAAGGGAAAAATGGTAAAATATGCTAAATGTGGAAAACAATGACCTTAATTGTCATTACACCATCCACTACTAAAAATCATATTCATCCTCGAACATAATAAAGATGAAGTACTTGAAAAGTAAAAAAAATGATGTACCGGCTATACATGTCAGAATCAATCTCCCAAGTAGCCTCCTCGATTGGTCGGTGCTTCCACTGTACCATCACTGAAGGTATCTCCTTGGTCCTTAGCTTCTGAACCCGCCTCTTCAAAGTGGCAACTAGTTTCTCCTCAAATTTCAAATCTGGGTCTAAGCTCACCAAATCCTACTGGATCACATGTGACTTATCAGGAATATACTTCCAAAGTATAGAAACATGAAAGACTAGATAAAACTCTAAAAACCCAGGTTGCAAGGCTAACTTGTAACCCATTTCTTCCTTCCGCTCTAGAGTATTTAAAGGACCGATGAATCTAGGACTAAGCTTCCTTTTCTTCTCAAATCACATAACACCCATCATAGGTGACACCTTCAACCACACTCGACCACCCTCTATAAACTCCAGATCCAGAAATCTCCTATTAACTCTTCTTCATACTCTGAGCCATAAGAATCCTAGTCAAGATCAATCAAACTTTCTTTATCAAGTCATGCAATATGTTTGTACCCACGGTCATGCTTAAAAGTATTAAAAAACCCAATAGGAATCCTAAACCTCCTACCATACAGTGCCTCAAAAAGATCCATCTGAATACTCGGATGATAACTGTTGTTATAAGAAAATTTTGCAAGTGGGTAGGAATCGGTCCTAATGACCACCAAAGTCGATAACACATGCTCATAGCATATACTCTAACACCAAAATAGTGTGCTCGAACTGGCAATCATTATTGGGATGAAACTCTATGCTTATATCTAGTTAAGTGCCCATCTCACACCACATAGTACTCCAAAAGTTCAATATGAACTGAGTACCTCGATTGGATATAATAGAAATAGGTATCCTATACCATGATGGAAATGAAGATCTACTTCCATATGTGGCACCCAAAAACTTCTTAGATGGACGAGGCCTCTTTCCCATACTATTTTGAAATTAATCTCTCTTCAATTGCTATAAACCTCTGACAGCCTCAATACCACTTTGAAGGGTGGATCTCTTTAACTGGAAAGCTGTGAATGCCATAGAACAAAGAGGAAAATTCAACCCTCTTATATATCTGGCAATCTTCTCTCATTTATCTAGAAATATGGCTAAGGCATCTCTTGAAAACACAAAGAAATAGGACTTATACTTTGCCACAGATATATGTTTGTGAAATAACTCATCAAATTGATGCTGGAGTATATCCCTCACACTAATTGGCATATATATGTCAATATAGGCTCTACCAAACATCTCTCAAGTCATGGGAGGGGACCCAACTTGCTAGAATCAACATGGGCATACATCTACTATTTGGATGGACCATGAGACTACAACAGTATAGCTAACTCCGTAAGGCTGAACTAATTCAACACTCTAAAGCACTACACATCAAGTGTTCAAAAACTCATAAGGTTACTCAGTCAACTCACCTTTAAACTATGGCAGGTCCATCTTTTTGAATCTCTCATACCTATGCTGCTGCTCATCTGACATCTCAGCAATGACTGCACCTACATTCCTAACTTCTGGAATAGGTATATCATAAATCTGAACTATTGGTGGCTGACCTACCTGAATTAGAGCTAATAGTTTCTGGCCTACCAGATAATCAATAATAGGAATAGCTGCTGTTCTAGGGTCTTTACCTCTACTCGGGTGTGCAAACCGTTCTGCTTACCTTCTTATGCCATACTCTTCAACACACCTAGGACCCTGAGTAGTCTGTCCTAAAATAGTGGGGCTTCTATATATTTATGAGGAATCTGTTCCTTACCTCTCTTAAATCTCATGACTTGGAAAGACTTCTCTAGCGTGTCCTCTGAATCGAGTTTCTCCCTTATCCCTACTTTTAGCTCTTGACTTATGCCTACCTCTACCAAGGGTGGAGGTCTTGGGAATATAATACTTGTCTTTGTTAGTTTTAGCTCTGGTCCTTACCATTTGTTGAATAAAACACGCAAGGACTTAACACACGCGAACCAACAATGCTAGACATGATTAAATTAATTAAATGATATTTTCCTAGAGTTCTGTAGCCTCTCAAGGATAAGTAACAGATGTCTCCACATAAATCTGCAAGAATCTACTAAACATGGACTGTCTACAATAGGACCTACAAAACTAGGGCTCTGACAACAACTTGTCATGACCTAAAATGTCAGGACCATATATCTAGTAGTGATGGAACCCATTTTTCAACCAATGATAGGTCATCCAAAAGTAACAAAAATTAGTCAAGGATAATGATAATAGGGAGGTAGATAACGAAATTTAACTATTATAGAAAAAAATGTAATGTCCCTCGGGGCTTTTTTTGTGATTCCCATAATTTCTTTGTGTTTAGAGCAACTTTGTAGCTTTCTTAGGTCATCTATGATTTTCTACGATCATAGTTCAGCTCCCTGGAAGTTTTATAGATTAATTCCTATATATTTATAGCTTCTTTAGGCCTCAATCAACTTATATGACCTCAAATCACCTTTTCATTGGTTCCGTTGAGTCCTTAATATTGATTACGTAAATATTTCATATATGGATGGTCAAAATCAGACTTCGTTTCCATTTTGAGCCCTAATTATTTGAATTGAAGCTAGTTAGGCTGGGAAGCATCTCAATCGCAAGGACTATGGGTCGCGATTGTAGAGAACAACAACCTAAGCCATCATATCATGGGGTGATGGCTGTGATGGCATGCACTACTTGGGCCTGACAACATTATATATTTCTTGTTCTTCTTCATATTGGCACAACAATCTCCTTTTCCTATTAATTTTCCACCATGTAAGCTTAGAATAATATTTCTAGGAGTCCCAAAACATAATTTTAACTCGTGGAATTGTTCTCTTGAGATTCTACGATCATTTCTACCAGATGGTTTTTCTTTAGTTATAAAGTTTTCTATAGTATATTTTTTGGGCATATTTCTTCATTTTCTACCGTCAGTTTGAGCCTTATTTTGTACCATATGATGTATGAGCTATGCCCTATGTGTTAGTATAAATATTTTATTTTTCTGAGCTACGAGAGGTACAGACCCATTTTAAGTTTGAATTTTAACCCCGCTATTTCTCTAGCCAGATAGGTTTTGTTTTTCTTATCTTGACATGTAGGTTATGTTTTTGATAGATTCGTGCAATTTCAAGCCTTACTTTTCATACTTTTTAGGTATTTCGGTATGCCTTTCGAGGTTATTGCCAAAATATAGGTAGGCTATGTCTTACTTTTTAAATTAGGTATTAAGTATTGTATACTCTTGGTAAATTGCCAGCTCAAAGCTGGTTTACTAGTTTGGAGACTTGTATAGTTTTTGTCTCGACCTATGACCTGCCTTGATGGCCTCATTTATTATATATTCCTATGGCTACGAGGCCCTACCAGCGTGTTACGCTGTCTCTAGAACATAGTTGTGGTTAGGGAGGGGATTACACAAGTGGTTAGAGCTTAGTATCTATCCCCTTGTTTATATTGGTAGCTTTAGAGCATATCTAGGTAGACTTATTGTTCTGTGTTTAATATGGGGTATTGCATGTGTATAGTATATACGGTTACTAGGTTGTAGATTAATAGATACAGTTTTGATGGATAGTTAGTGACCCTATGTAATGATGTTGTACCCTATCCTGGTGCAAGCCTGGGAGTGAGTTGTACTGGCCTGAGCTATGATAGTTTCATGTTTTCCCTGCATGAGTGAGTACTTATCCCCTATCGGCATCCTCTGGGAAGTTGTAGCATCATTGGTGTGATCACTCATGTCTTGGGGCCGTGGTTGGCCTAGAAAAGGGTGTACCTTGTGACCAGGGTTTGGTTGCCATTCTGTGGATTCTAAATGATGAGTTTAGACTAGTATAGCCTATTGGTCGATTCTATGTTGCGAGCATGAATTAATATTTTTAAAAGGTAACTTGGTTTGATAGTTAAAAATTGAAAACTGATTTCTTATACATTAAATTTATAATTTCCATGATTGTGATCATATGCAGTATGGAGCTACTTTCTTAGATCATTGAGCTTATTCTTACTACCACTAAGTTTTCTAGATACTGCCTTCCTGTCAACGATTGGATTTTTATTCTAAATCAAAATAAGCACCTGTCTAGACTTGAGTTTTCCACTAAGATATGATATACGGGCTGATCCCCAATTTTAGTATTTCTTCCTTGATGATTATGCCACTAGTTGTCTATTTTACGAGGATTTTATATGTGGGACAAAGTCCCACCATGGACCCTTTGACCTCGATCACTATTTCTTAGGTATGTTGCACGACCGGGGGAGGGGTATACAAGAGTAGGAGGGATAAGTATATAGGGATGCTTCTGTGGGTCCTCTCCCTGTAGAGTCTTGTACTGAGAAGGATACGTATGGGCACTATTTACTTTTTAGCACCCCTTTGCATTGCATCTATGCGTTGACTTGTACTCTCCAGGACTTACGGGTGGAGTCCCTGATGGATTACCTGGTGGCTGGTTGTACCTACTAGTAGTATGGGATACTAGACGGGTTGGTTTCTAATAGACTTTATTTTATATTTTCTATCTCTTACGGATACTGTTCGTACACTTGCTTTAGTTGCTGTTAGCTTATTCTGTTATTGGGTTCATATTCTCTTATTGGTCTTTCCTTATATGGGTTACGTTGGAGCTTTAGGTGCGTGTTTTGTTGGTCATGATTTCTTTGTTACTTAGGTCCACTATGTGCACTCGCTGTTGGTCATCCTTTCATAGTTCATTAGCTATTGCTGCAGTTACCCTTTTTCTATTTGTTGATTAAGTGTTATTTTCTTATGATCATTTTTTACCTTTATTATGCTTACTTTTTCTTGGTCGGCCTATGATGCCTAATGGTACTATTTTTTTGGTACTCACGCAATACTTCTACTTCTTTTTGTGATGCATATTCTTGTTCGAGTCAGTTGAGTGGACGCGATCGTACGAGCTATTTTGGTGCTATTTTAGGAGATACTATGAGCAGTTGGAATTCATGCTGGCTGGTCTTCCTTCTGTCTTCATAATTGTTCTAGTTGGAGTTTGCATAGGTATTTTTAGTTTTTGCCCCATTGTGGGTTGTGTATGCTCGGTAGCCACGACACCAGTTGGGGGATTTACATTTCTATTATGTATTTTTTGTGTCTTCTTCCCCTTCTTTTTTCTTTCGACACTTGTATTAGCCCATCATTACTTACTCTAGGCTAGGGTTTGACTATAGGACTGATGTCGATGCCATCACAATGCAAAATAGTGATAGAGTGGTATCATAGCTCTAGGTTTACCTGTGTCTCTGGCTGTAGGAGCAAGTGTTAGGTAGATTCTCGTGGATCGATACTTAGATGTCTGTATCCTATAATTAGGAGGATACAGGGTACTCTTTATGAAAGACTCTAACTTCTTGACTCCTTACATTTGTTGTACGGTCACTAGGTTTCTTACCATCTCATTTGTCTCTACTCTCTTCAGATGAGTAGGAAGAGGCATTCATGGGAAGCAATGATACTCCCTCATACATTTCCAGGTTTCAGAGTCAAACTTAAGCACCAGAAAACCACATCTTCAAACACATCACTCGGGCTCCAGTAGGAGTTACTGTCATGCTAGTTCTGTAAAGTGCCAGAGTTCGTCTTCAAAAGAGCTTCCGTTAGGGATGATTTTTTTGGATTTTTATAGGGGTCTTTAATCGGTTTTGACCATGTAACATCATTTGACCGGATGAATAGACGTATCCCTACTCTGTATGTCACAAGATATAGAAGGGTGTTGGAATTCTTTAGAGGATTGGTTTTTCCTCCGTATATGATGATAAGGCACTTACTAGAAGAAGGCCATACCCTCAGATAGATCTTCAAATAGTTTGTAGCCTTTGAAAAGGCTTGTTTTGAGGCTTATGGGGTTGCTGGTTCAGGAGTCCACTGGTGACAACTAATACGTGGGTTGCTTTCTTTATGGTAGATTCAAAAATGAGTCCATGGGTTTCCCCATCCTGGGGATTTTTTGGCATAGTAGCTTGGGCTGAGTAGCCAAAGTTTAAATTAGGCTCATCCAATTTTTCCTTTGAGTTCTCAGCATGTTCTTGGTGATAATCGATCTATGAGTGAATAGTATATGATAGACATAGACTTTAGCAGTGGGTCCAGATGGGTCGGTCTAGTTAACTTATTTGGTCCTTTTCTTAGTAAGCCAATAGAGGCTCGGGTACTTAGAACAGTCAGCCCACTAGAGAAGCATCTTCAGGTTCACAAGGCTTTGTTGGCTAGAGTGGTTAAGTTAGCAGTTTTGGTCGAGGCAGAGACTATTATTTCTATGAGTTTGGAGAGCTGGGCCATTATTCTAGAGAGTTTCTACAACATTGGGCCATTCAGTCGATAGATATTGTAGCCTCATTTCAACAGTTAGTTAGAGCGGGTGGTCGTATCAATGGTTTTTTTTATGCTTGGGGGGGGGGGGGAGTTGATCATTAGGCTAAGGAGCAGGTCAGTTGTGGATGTCTTATTCAGG